>JBBDGP010001135.1:5715000-6021007 GCA_037952835.1 Lithobates septentrionalis | reverse complement strand
GAAGAGGCAGATCAGGGCCACTCCGTGCAAAACGAACTGCACAGTGGGAGGTAAGTATGACATGTTTGTTATTTAAAAAAAAAAAAAAACAACAACCCCTTTAACTTGAGGTTGAGTTGCCCTTTAATTTTCAGCCTGTTTATGCAAACGGGATGAAAACATATGCCATACACCTGTACGGTGGATACCATAACTCTAATCTAATATTGCAGCTGTCCTCGGCTTCTGTAATGGTTTCCATTTTTCTTTCATGTTAAATAAGCAAAGTATACACAAAGCTCAGCTTATATATCTATTTAATTACATTTTCGTTCTGCCTTTGTTTCCTGAATAGTTTACTGCTGACCGTGAAATCATGAATGCTTTTGTTTTTAGGAAGCCATGCAGAAAATGTATTTGTCTATTGAATCTTTCAGTTAACATTATAATTATACAGCATGTGTTTATTTCCTTTTTGCTTCCCACCGAGCTTTAATGGGTTTCCCGTTGTTTTCCTTATTACTTCACATTGTTACTCATATGTTTCAGAAGGGACGGGTGGTTTAAGAAGCCAAAAACATAAGCAATCATGTTTACAATAATTATGAACTGATTCACAGTATTTATATAATGTGCACATGCATGTAAACTAGGATCTGTGGTCTTCAACATTTCACGTAGTTTGCAATTAACTTGCTGGTTGTTTTTTGTTTTGTTTTTTACTTTGAAGGAACTGCATAGTCTACTAAAAGTATTTTTCTTTCCTGTTTTTTTTTTGGCATTTCTAGGCATTTAAAAAATGTTTAATCAAGTTATACATTTGGAAAATAGTTAAAAGACTGTATGTACATCTATAACCACATTTTTTTTTAACAGTTTATTTTTATTACTTGCTTTTTCCCATTGGTGACATTTCCCTCCCTGCCCTGGAAACAGAAAGTTAAAGGAAATCTCTACAAAGTGGGGGGACATGCTCTCTCAGACAGCTGTCATGGACAGAGGTTCCCAATGGAAGATTTCTACTCACCTCCTGTTCTTATCTCTTGTTTAAACTCTTCCACACCCTATAAAAGATAAATAATAATAATTACATCAGGAAGCATGTTTGCACTAATTGAGCACCACTTCACAATGTTTATGTAATGTGCACATGCTTGTGAACTTGGGGCTGTGGCCTTCAGGGTTTATTGTAGTTTACAATTCACTTGCTGTTGATTTTTTTTATTATTATTATATAGATTAGCAGTTGAGTTTTGTGGTCACCTTGAAGGTTAAAGGAGAGAAAACAAAGAATAATTAAAAGTGGAACTCATTTCAACTGGGATGAAGGAAGTAGCCTTTGTGGAACAGTTAGGCTACATTCACACTGACCTCCTGAGTTTGGTTTATGTAAACACAAAATTATCTTGGCTGTATTCTAAACTTTATGCTTCCCAGATCGAGTGTGTTTAAGCCCCTTTTATTCCTGAGCATTTTTTCACATAATTCCCTAAACACAACAATGCACAAGATGAGGGATTCCATTATTCTCAATGAGCCTGTTGTGTGGCTTGTTGCCTGTCACATGAAGCTCAAAAAATATATGACTTTCTTTGGGGCACAATTTGGGACCAAGCTAGGGGCATGGAGCCTTTGCCCGGATGGTTTAAAGCTAGTGACTGCCATAAATGAAGTAATGAGTTTTTAAGACCAGCAACTAAACAGATCAGTGAGGAGGCATCCAAACATGGTTTGAAAAACAAGGCTTCTTTGAAATGTTTTATAGACAACCTTGTTTGTTAAAGCACAATGTTTCAAATGCAATGGGTATTTTTCACCCCTTTTTTAACTTTTTTTTTCTATCTAGGTACCACTTGTCTTCATCATCTTTCAGGCAGATAGAGAGAAAAAAAGAAGATTCGATAGATAGAGAGATAGATAGATAGATAGATAGATAGATAGATAGATAGATAGATAGATAGATAGATAGATAGATAGATAGATAGATAGATAGATAGATAGATAGATAGATAGATGTAGCCTTACCCCCACAGGAGCCGCTGAAAGACTAGATCCTCTGTTCTCGCCTTGACCTGTTAAAGGCCTCAACCCCTCTGACAATTTGAACCTTAAAATGAAACATAAGTCAGTTTAGCATAACTACTAAGTATACCACTAACCACTCATCAGCAGTGTAAAATACACATTAAAAGCACAACCAATTATACAATGGATATGTAGGTATGATGTGTCAGACCTTATCTAAGTCGGAATACACAATAGCCTGCCCACCTGAAGTATGACAGGGGCAGTAGAAAGGTGGTAATACCAATAAAAGGGCTATGCTTCCGGGTACACTGGCAGAGGGGAGCTAGGCCTGAAGAACCCTGTTAGCACAAACGATTTGTGTATGATCAGCATCTCCAGTAATTGAGGGTGCAAAATGAACTGTCTAATGCCCCGTACACACGGTCGGATTTTCAGACGGAAAAATGTGTGATAGGACCTTGTTGTCGGAAATTCCGACCGTGTGTGGGCTCCATCACACATTTTCCATCGGATTTTCCAACACACAAAGTTTGAGAGCAGGATATAAAATTTTCCGACAACAAAATCCGTTGTCGGAAATTCCGATCGTGTGTACACAAATCCGACGGACAAAGTGCCACGCATGCTCAGAATAAATAAAGAGATGAAAGCTATTGGCCACTGCCCCGTTTATAGTCCCGACGTACATGTTTTACGTCACCGCGTTTAAAACGATCGGATTTTCCGACAACTTTGTGTGACCGTGTGTATGCAAGACAAGTTTGAGCCAACATCCGTCGGGAAAAATCCTAGGATTTTGTTGTCGGAATGTCCGAACAAAGCCCGACCGTGTGTATGGGGCATTAGTGATTAAGAATAATTTCCTACCAGCTGGCGTTGGGGCCCTTGATAATGTTGGCGCACTAGGCCAACTGGAAAAGAGCTAATGCAAAGGACCACAAAACAGCCACACAAGGCCTGATAAGGACACTGGGAATGTTATAGTAATTGTAAACCTAACTTATTAAAAAATTATTTTTGAAATGATAAACATAAGGCTGTATTTATTACGTGATTGTTAAAAAAAAAAAAAAAGAAATTTCATTGGCTTCATTAGTGCAGCTCTGTGCATTGCTGTAGCTTCCACAGCAATGCACAGATCTGCTAGTGGTCATGTCCAGATTTGGGGCCTAGCCAGTCTATAGACCTTAATCCTATAGAAAATTCATGAAGGGAGTTGAAACTTTGAGTTGTCAAGTGACAGCCAAGAAACCTTAAGGATTTAGAGAGAAGATCTGTAAAGAAGATTGGACCAAAATCCCCCTGAGATGTGTGCAAACCTGGTCACCAACTACAAGAACCATCTTAACTCTGTGCTTGCCAACAAGGGTTTCTCCACCAAGTCATGTTTTGCTTGGGGATCAAATACTTATTTTACGGACTGAACTGCAACTCAATTTATAACATTTGTATTTTGTGTTTTTTCTGCATTTTTGTTTCATATTCTGTCTCTATCATTTAAAATACACCTATGATAAAAAATTATAGACCCTTCATTTCTTTGTAAGTGGGCAAACTTAAAAAATCTGCAGGGGATAAAATAATTATTTTCCCCACTGTAGATGGATGTAAATAGAAGAATCTGTTGATCTGATTCCAGGAATTGGTCATACATCGGATTCATCCTCTGGTATTATTGTACAGTATAGTAAGAGACAATTAAATTTCACTGAATGGTAAGTGGTGATCCCCTGAAGAAAAACTTTTTCCTCTTAATCCACTCTATTAATATTTAATAGTAGAAGAAGTGTGAAGTGCTGGAGAGGCCTGTGGGCTGTTGATGTGAGAAATTACCGGAGTACGTACTTTAGCACAATATTCTTTATGTTCCACATAAATGGAAAAGCTGAGACAATCACCTTAGGTTTCATTTCATGATGAAGGTGACTGTGAATAATATTACCAATGTACAGTTCTCATGCATAGTGGATCAAGAGCTAGAAAGTAAAGGCTACAAAAATCTGTTAATGGAATCCTTTTTATGACAATTTTTCTATTCTTACCATTAAAAAAATATTTAATTAATTTAGAACGTGGAGATTAGGAGGAGGCTGAGAGCAATAGAGGGGACTTTTATGAGTTAAGAATAAGTACTTGAATAAAATATATTTTTTTAGAACCACACACAGCACGAGTTTGTCAGCAGGTTACAGCCAATCATTTAGGCTGTATACGGTGTCCCCAAAAATGCAATGTTAGCAGGATCAGCGGATCATGCATCAAATATATGTCAAAGAAAATTTTCTAAAACATTAGCAGCGCTATTTAAAAAAAAAGCAAATATTTAAAAATATCAATGAAATTGCTTAAGAGTCCACTTAAACAAAGTATCAAATGGTGATCCACTCAGTGAAAGTCCATTAAACAAAGGCAGGTGAGTATAAACTAGACAATCGTGGAAGAAAATTTTAGCAGCGATTCCAAGTCTCCATCACCACACCACTTGTGCCTGGCAGGATCAGCCGATCACTGCCAGCACCTACAACATGTAGCTGAATACATTTTGACCTAAATTTATGATAATATTTTATTTTATTGGATATGTTTAATAAAAGAAAATAGAAAATATATATGTATTTTTTTTTGCATTCCAGGTTCCCTCCCTTATTATTATTATTATTATTATTATTATACAGGGTTTATATAGCGGCAACAGTTTGTACAGCGCTTTACAACATGGGGGCAAACAGTACAGTTAGAGCTTACGGTCTAGAAGGGAGGGTCAAGTGGAACAAGCGGTAACAGCTGTGGGGGATGATCAGATAGAGAAAATGAAAATACAGTTGTTAGGTGTGGGTAGGATAGGCTTCTCTGAAGAGAAGGGTTTTCAAGGATCATCTATAAGCTAATAGAGTAGGAGATAATTGGACAGATTGGGGTAAGGAGTTCCATAGGATTGGAGAGTCTCTGAAAAAGTCCTGGAAGCGAGCATGGGAGGAGGTGATGAGGGAGCTAGAGTGCAGGAGGATTTGAAGAGACCGATTAGGTTGGTATTTTGAGACTAGGTCAGTGATGTAGCTGGGGGCAGAGTTGTGGATGGCTTTGTAAGTAGTTGTTGGTATTTTGAATTTAATTTGTTGGGTGAGTGGAAGCCAGTTGAGGGATTGACAGAGAGGAGTAGCAGACACAGAGTGGTTGGTAAAGTGGATGAGTCTGGCAGCAGCATTCATGATGGACTGAAGGGGGGATAGACTATGTAGAGGTAGGCCAATGAGGAGGGAATTGCAGTAGTCGAGGCGAGAGATGAGCAGGGAGTGAATTAACAGCTTTGTTGTGTCATTGGTTAGAAAGGGGCATATTTTGGAGATGTTGCGGAGGTTGAGGCAGCAATATTTGGACAGTGATTAGACGTGGAGCTTAAAGGAGAGTTCAGAATCCAGGATTACACCTGGGACTTTGGCATGCGGGGATCATCGAATCACCGAAAGGTACCTGCAAAGAAAAAAGCTAAAGTTACTGTATATTTACCTTATTCCTGTCTTCTACATTGTTTGATGTCATCTAGTTTACTTATGCATTTTTAAAAAAGTCATTTCAGGTTATTTAAAGGAACAGTCCACCCTGTTGGTTTATAAATAACACTGAATGGTTATGCACCACAATTCACTTACACACATTCATTGTGTAATGTGTGTTTTAATGCATTATGTTCAACACAATATTCCCAACACACACATTCCTGAAACTGGCTGTAAAAATAAATGGGTGCTGTAGCAACCACTGGCTGGAAACCAAAGACATTCAAAGAGAAAGTATGTCACCAGCACACCAAGGATCTCCAGAATCGGTCCAAAGCTTTGGGCCCTAACAGTAAGATCTTCCTGTTATTAGGTCCTAACTTTGTTCCTGTCTACCCAATAGTTTTGAGTGTTCCTGTCCACCTGATATTTTGTAGTGTTCCTGTCCACTTGTGATCAAGCTGCTTCTGTTGCATTCTTCATAAAATAATTCTGAGTTATCCATCTGGCGGTAGACAAGGGCCACTTGATATTTTGTGGGCAGAAATAAAAACAGTTTTAAAAATAAACAAATTGGTTTTACTTAGATTTCTTTTGTAATCAGCATGATATGATTAAAAACAAAGAGGAAGAATTTAAGTAAAACAAGGCAAAGTCTCTCTTTACATCAGTGTCCTCGGTAGAGTCCCACCTGACATCCTGGTCCTCACAAGAGTCCTCCCTTACAACAGTGTCCCCATCACCTTCCCATCACTGTCCATGAGTCTCCCCTTATATCAGTGTCCCTATCAGAGTTCCCCTCTTACATCAGGGTCTCAAATAAAGACCCTCTTTACATTAGGAGCCACATCAGAGTATTCTCTTAAATCAGGGTCCCCGTCAGAGCCCCCACTTACATCAGGGTTCCTATCAGAGTATGCCCTTTCATCAGTGTCCCCGCTTACATCAGTGAACCCGTCAGAGTCCCGCCTTACATCAGTTACCCTGGGAGGAAAGAGGGGGAAAGAGACAGTGCACATCAGTTACCCTGGGAGGAAAGAGGGGGAAAGAGACAGTGCACATCAGTTACCCTGGGAGGAAAGAAGGGGATAGAGACAGTGCACATCAGCTGAGGACCGGGTGAAACTTGTAGTGGGCCACAAGGGGCTTGCAGACTGTAGTTTGTAGACCAGTGATATGAATGATGGTACAACAACCCTGCTTAATTTTTTTTTTCTAAATAAATGTGTTCCTATTTAACCCCTTAGTTAACCCTAATCATCCCTAAATTACTCCTTCCTCTCCTTCCTCCAGATTTTTCTTTTTTTTTTATGTCTTTTCTAAACCATTATTATTTAAACATTTGTATTGTCATTTTGACTTTTAAATCTTTATGTGTGTTTTGCATTAAAAAAATGACCAAAATTGAAAACAACGACTTTGCTTTGTTTGTAAATAACTTCACAGTGTTAAGTACTAGAACCTTTAACCACTTCAGCCCCGGAAGGTTTTACCCCCTTCCTGACCAGAGCACTTTTTACAATTCGGCACTGCGTTGTTTTAACTGCTAATTGCGCGGTCATGCAATGCTGTACCCAAACGAAATTTGCGTCCTTTTCTTCCCACAAATAGAGCTTTCTTTTGATGGTATTTGATCACCTCTGCCGTTTTTATTTTTTGCGCTATACACGGAAAAAGACCGAAAATTTTGAAAAAAAATGATATTTTCTACTTTTTGTTATAAAAAAAATCCAATAAACTCAATTTTAGTCATACATTTAGGCCAAAATGTATTCGGCCACATGTCTTTGGTAAAAAAAATGTCAATAAGTGCATATTTATTGGTTTGCCCAAAAGTTATAGCGCCTACAAACTAGGGTACATTTTCTGGAATTTACACAGCCTTTAATTTATGACTGCCTATGTCGTTTCTTGAGGTGCTAAAATGGCAGGGCAGTACAAAACCCCCACAAATGACCCCATTTTGGAAAGTAGACACCTCAAGGAAATTGCTGAGAGGCATGTTGAGCCCATTGAATATTCATTTTTTTTGTCCCAAGTGATTGAATAATGACAAAAAAAATAAATAAATAAATAAATTACAAAAAGTTGTCACTAAATGATATATTGCTCACACAGGCCATGGGCATATGTGGAATTGCACCCCAAAATACATTTAGCTTCTTCTCCTGAGTATGGGGATACCACATGTGTGGGACTTTTTGGGAGCCTAGCCGCGTACGGGGCCCCGAAAACCAATCACTGCCTTCAGGATTTCTAAGGGCGTACATTTTTGATTTTACTCCTCACTACCTATCACAGTTTTGAAGGCCATAAAATGCCCAGATGGCATAACCCCCCCCCCCCCAAATGACCCCATTTTGGAAAGTAGACACCCCAAGCTATTTGCTTTGAGGCATGTTGAGTCCATGGAATGTTTTATATTTTGACACAAGTTGCGGGAATGTGACAATTTTTTTTTTTTTTTTTTTCACAAAGTTGTCACTAAATGATATATTGCTCACACAGCCCATGGGCATATGTGGAATTGCACCCCAAAATACATTTAGCTACTTCTCCTGAGTATGGGGATACCACATGTGTGGGACTTTTTGGGAGCCTAGCCGCGTACGGGGCCCCGAAAACCAATCACCGCCTTCAGGATTTCTAAGGGTGTAAATTTTTGATTTCACTCTTCACTGTCTATCACAGTTTCGGAGGCCATGGAATGCCCAGGTGGCACAAACCCCCCCCCAAATGACCCCATTTTGGAAAGTAGACACCCCAAGCTATTTGCTGAGAGGCATGGTGAGTATTTTGCAGCTCTCATTTGTTTTTGAAAATAAAGAAAGACGAGAAAAACAATTTTTTTTTTCTTTTTTCAATTTTCAAAACTTTGTGACAAAAAGTGAGGTCTGCAAAATACTCACTATACCTCTCATCAAATAGCTTGGGGTGTCTACTTTCCAAAATGGGGTCATTTGGGGTTTTTTTTGCCACCTGGGCATTCCATGGCCTCCGAAACTGTGATAGGCAGTGAAGAGTGAAATCAAAAATTTACGGCCTTAGAAAGCCTGAAGGCGGTGCTTGGTTTTCGGGGTCCCGTACGCGGCTAGGCTCCCAAAAAGTCTCACACATGTGGTATCCCCGTACTCAGGAGTAGGGATGAGCTGAACACCCCCCGGTTCGGTTCGCACCAGAACCTGCGAACGGACCGAAAGTTCGCACGAACGTTAGAACCCCATTGACGTCTATGGGACTCGAACGTTCGAAATCAAAAGTGCTCATTTTAAAGGCTAATTTGCATGGTATTGTCCTAAAAAGGGTTTGGGGACCCGGGTCCTACCCCAGGGGACATGTATCAATGCAAAAAAAACTTTTAAAAACGGCCATTTTTTCAGGAGCAGTGATTTTAATGATGCTTAAAGTAAAAAAAAAAAAAGTGAAATATTCCTTTAAATATCGTACCTGGGGGATGTCTATAGTATGCCTGTAAAGTGACGCGTGTTTCCCGTGTTTAGAACAGTCCCTGCACCAAATGTCATTTTCAAAGGAAAAAATCTCATTTAAAACTGCTTGCGTGTTTAATGTAATGTCGGGTCATGGCAATATGGATGAAAATCAGTGAGACAAACGGCATGGGTACCCCCCAGTCCATTACCAGGCCCTTTGGGTCTTGTATGGATATTAAGGGGAACCCCGCACCCAAATTAAAATAAGGAAAGGTGTGGGGCCACCAGGCCCTATATACTCTGCACAGCAGTATACAGGCGGTGCAAACAAGACAGGGACTGTAGGTTTGTTGTTAAGTAGAATCTCTTTGTAATTTTGAACGGGTACATTTTTAACATGTTTAGCTCCAGCCAAAAAATCTTTTTTAAGCTTTTTGGAAAACATAGGGAAGGGTTATCACCCCTGTGACATTTGTGTTGCTGTCTTTCCTCCTCTTCAGAAGATTTCACCTCACTTTTTGTCCCAATGAAAAATGTTTTTTGAAAATTTGGGTTTTTTTGTGAAACAAGGATTGGAAAGCATCAGTGGAAAGGAGAATTTTTTTTTCCCATATTAACTCTTACAGGAGAGAATTTCCCTTCCTAGGGGTAGATTTCATCTCACTTCCTGTTGTCTCCTTCCGTTTGCAAGTAGGAGTCGTTTGTAAGTTAGATGTTTGAAAGTAGGGTCCTGCCCTATATACTCAGCAGAAATTTGGGCCTTAGGTGTTGCTGTGGCCACAACACTGTAAGCCCTCACAGGGCCCTGCTGTGAAATATTAGATCAAGAATTATAATTACATGCCCCTGTTGAACAGGAGCTGAAAAATTAGGCCTTAGGCACTGGTGCTGGTGCCACAACACTGCAACCCCTCACAGACACTCTAGTTGGAACGCAGGAACGAGCCCTGCTGCAAAGTATTGCATCAAAAATTGTAATTACACGCCCCTGTTAAACAAGGGCTGAAAAATTGGGCCTTAGGCACTGGTGCTGGTGCCACAACACTGCAACCCCTCACAGACACTCTAGTTGGAATGCAGGAACGAGCCCTGCTGCAAAGTATTGCATCAAAAATTGTAATTACACGCCCCTGTTAGACAGGGGCAGAAAAATTGGGCCTTAGGCACTGGTGCTGGTGCCACAACACTGCAACCCCTCACAGACACTCTAGTTGGAACGCAGGAACGAGCCCTGCTGCAAAGTATTGCATCAAAAATTGTAATTACACGCCCCTGTTAAACAAGGGCTGAAAAATTGGGCCTTAGGCACTGGTGCTGGTGCCACAACACTGCAACCCCTCACAGACACTCTAGTTGGAATGCAGGAACGAGCCCTGCTGCAAAGTATTGCATCAAAAATTGTAATTACACGCCCCTGTTAGACAGGGGCAGAAAAATTGGGCCTTAGGCACTGGTGCTGGTGCCACAACACTGCAACCCCTCACAGACACTCTAGTTGGAACGCAGGAACGAGCCCTGCTGCAAAGTATTGCATCAAAAATTGTAATTACACGCCCCTGTTAGACAGGGGCAGAAAAATTGGGCCTTAGGCACTGGTGCTGGTGCCACAACACTGCAACCCCTCACAGACACTCTAGTTGGAATGCAGGAACGAGCCCTGCTGCAAAGTATTACATCAAAAATTGTAATTACACGCCCCTGTTAAACAGGGGCTGAAAAATTGTGCCTTAGGCACTGGTGGTGGCGCCCAGAACCAAAAATGTTCTTACAAGCTATCAGCGTGATGATTGAGGAGGAAGAGGATAATTACTCAGGGATAGTCACTCAGCATCAGCATAGGCAGTCTTTGAAGGGATCTGAGATTTCAAAAAAAATTATTCGGTTACATCAGCATCAGGTGCTTGGTAGCTGGTGGTGATCCAAGACTGATTCATTTTTATGAAGGTCAGTCGATCGACCGAGTCGGTGGACAGACGCACCCTGTGATCGGTTACCACGCCTCCAGCAGCACTGAATGTGCATTCCGAAAGAACGCTGGATGCAGGACAGGCCAGTAGCTCAATTGCATACTGTGCAAGCTCTGGCCAGTGATCCATCCTCAAGACCCAGTAACCCAGAGGATTTTCGGTGGGAAAGGTGTCCAAGTCTGATCTTGCACCTAGGTATTCCTGCACCATGTAAAACAGACACTGGTGATGGTTGCTGGAACCGATCATACCTTGGGGCTGCGGACCAAAAAATTGTCTGAACGCATCGGTCAGACGGCCACCTTCTCCACCGCTCCTTCTTTGACTGAACGAAGCCTCAGCAACACGTTGTCCAGAAACAGGAGTTTGTAACCTCCCAGTCTCTGGGAACGCATTGCACAGACCTTTCTGCAAGGCCTCCCGAAGATGTTTCATCCTCTGCTCCCTCTGCGATGGCAAGATAAGGTCCGCAACCTTACCCTTGTAACGTGGATCAAGGAGGGTTGCCAGCCAGTATTGGTCCTTCTCCTTGATACCACGAATATGAGGATCCTTACGCAGGCTTTGCAGGATCAGGGAGGCCATGCAGCGTAGGTTTGCTGAGGCATTCGGTCCGGAGTCCTCTGGGTCACTGAGGACAACAACGTCCGCAGCCACCTCCTCCCAGCCATGTACAAGTCCATGTGTTTCTTGGGACTGATCCCTTAAAGACTGCTGCTGATGCTGAGTGCCAGGCTCCACCTCCATACTGACACAATCTTCCTCCTCCTCCTCCTCCTCCTCCTCCTCTTCCTGTGTGATCGGCGGGCACGCAGGAACACTGTCTGGATAAAGGGGGCCTTGAGAGCTAAGGAAGTCCTCCTCTTCCTGCCTCTGTTCTGCCTCAAGTGCCCTGTCCATTATTCCACGCAGCGTGTGCTCCAACAGGTGGACAAGGGGGATAGTGTCACTGATGCATGCACTGTCACTGCTCACCATCCTCGTGGCCTCTTCGAATGGTGACAGGACAGTGCATGCATCCTTGATCATGGCTCACTGGCGTGGGGAAAAAAACCAAGCTCCCCTGACCCTGTCCTGGTGCCATAGTCGCACAGGTACTCATTGATGGCCCTCTGCTGCGTGTGCAGCCGCTACAGCATGGCCAACGTTGAGTTCCACCTGGTGGGCATGTCACAGATTAGGCAGTTCTTGGGCAGGTTAAACTCCTTTTGGAGGTCCGTCAGCCGAGCACTGGCATTATATGACCGGCGGAAATGCACACAGACTTTCCTGGCCTGCCTCAGGACATCCTGTAAGCCCGGGTACCTGCCCAAGAACCGCTGCACCACCAAGTTAAGGACGTGAGCCAAACAGGGCACATGGGTCATTTGTCCCTGTCGGAGGGCAGAGAGGAGGTTGGTGCCATTGTCGCAAACCACCATTCCTGCCTTAAGTTGGCGTGGCGTCAACCACCTCTGAACCTGCCCCTGACAGAACCTCTGCCCCAGTGTGGCTCCTGTCCCCCAAGCACACCAGCTCAAGCACGCATGGCATCTTTTGGCCTGCGTACTTGCGTAGCCCCTTGAACGACTATGGAGCACCGCTGGTTCCGAGGAAGAGGCCATGGAGGAAGAAGAAGAGGAGGGGGTGGAGGAGAGAGGTGTGTCACAATCATTAGCATTTTGGAGGCGTGGTGGCGGAACAACCTCCAACACTACTGCACCTTGTCCTGCATTCTTCCCAGCTGCCAGCAGAGTCACCCAATGCGCCGTGAAACTTAGGTAACGTCCCTGTCCATGCCTGCTGGACCATGAGTCAGCGGTAATATGCACCTTACCGCTGACCGCCCTGTCCAGCGAGGCATGGACATTGCCTTCCACATGCCGGTAGAGAGCCGGAATCGCCTTCCGTGAGAAAAAGTGGCGTTTGGGTACCTGCCACTGAGGAACCGCACATTCCACAAACTCACGGAAGGGGGCAGAGTCTACCAACTGAAAAGGCAGCAGTTGAAGTGCTAGCAATTTTGCCAAGCTAGCATTCAACCGCTGGGCATGTGGATGGCTGGGAGCAAACTTCTTTCGGCGGTGCAGCAGCTGGGGCAGGGAAATTTGCCTGGTACAATCTGACGTCGGTGTACCAAAAGCATATTGCCCACAAGTACTTGGCTGTGACACACCTAATTCTACACCTTCATTCCTCTCAGTGCAGGTCTCAGAGAGGACTGGAGGTCTAGTGGGGTTGGAAATCTCAGCTGATGAGGAGCAAGGAGAGGTCCTCTTTGTTCTTTGGTGTGGGTCTTTTAGATACGCTTGCCAACGAACTGCATGGCAGGTCAACATATGTCTGGTCAAGCATGTGGTACCCAAGCGGGAGATGTTTTGGCCACGTGAGATACGCTTGAGACATATGTTGCAAATAGCAGCGGTGCGATCTGATGCACTCGTCTCAAAAAAGGCCCACACCAAAGAACTTTTTGAATAACGCGCAGAGACTGCAGCGCCCTGCACATGTGGAGCTTTGGGGTGTGATGCAGTCAATGTGCTGCCCTTAGGCTGGCCCCTGGAGGGCATCCTGCCTCGTTGGTGATGTGCCGCCTCCTCCTCCTCCTCCTCCTCCTCCTCCTCTTCCTCTCTCCTATCAGGCACCCACGTTGAGTCAGTGACCTCATCATCCCCTCCCTCCTCATCACTGGAGCAAACCTGGCAGTATGCTGCAGCAGGGGGAGCATGACTGCCAGATTGCTGTCCTTCTTGGGCACCCCCTCTGTCCGTGCTCATGTTACTGCCTTCATCGAGCTCAGTATCATCATCAGAGCCTTCCAAACGCTGGGCATCCTCCTGGAGCATGTACCCAACACTGTGGTCAAACAGTTCGAGGGACTCCTCAGGAGGACATGGTGGAGCTAGGGAAGGAGTCACTGATGGCATTGAGCCGAGGGAAGAGGCCGCTGCTTTGCCAGACAAAGCACCCTGGGCATGGGTGAGAGAGGATGAGGAGGATGAGGACGGCTTGGTCATCCACTCGACCAAGTCTTCCGCATGTTGCGGCTCAACACGGCCAGCTGCCGAAAAAAAGGCCAAGCGTGTCCCATGGCCACGTGCTGATGAGGATGCACCGTCTCCATGACCAGCACTAGACACAGAGCCTGCGCTTGCCCTCTCTTATTGGCTTGTGACTGTCTGCCTCTCCTTCTTGGCCTTCCAGACATACTAATGGCCTGTAGCTGCACTAAGCTGGGATATATATATATATATATATATATATATATATATATATATATATATATATATATATATATATATGTACTGATACTGCAGCTAGCAAAATCAACTGCCTGCCTGTAGTATGAGAACACCACCAACCTTCTACAGGTAGCTTTAGCTGAACACTGTGAGGTGGACGCACCCCACTAACTTGTAGGTTTAGCTGAACACTGTGAGCAGGACGCACTGCACTAAATGTAAATAGTCTAGCTGCCTGACCGTGGTACTAATAGGATCAAAAGAACACCAGTAATTTTCTTCAGGTAGCTTTATATACTGTAACAAGACAAGCCTGCCTGTCAGTAGGAAGATAACAGGAACGGATCTAGCTGAACACTGTGAGCAGGACACACTGCACTAAATGTAAATAGTTTAGCTGCCTGACCGTGGTACTAATAGGATCAAAAGAACACCAGTAATTTTCTTCAGGTAGCTTTATATACTGTAACAAGACAAGCCTGCCTGTCAGTAGGAAGATAACAGGAACGGATCTAGCTGAACACTGTGAGCAGGACGCACTGTACTAAATGTAAATAGTCTAGCTGCCTGACCGTGGTACTAATAGGATCAAAAGAACACCAGTAATTTTCTTCAGGTAGCTTTATATACTGTAACAAGACAAACCTGCCTGTCAGTAGAAAGATAACAGGAACGGATCTAGCTGAACACTGTGAGCAGGACGCACTGCACTAAATGTAAATAGTCTAGCTGCCTGACCGTGGTACTAATAGGATCAAAAGAACACCAGTAATTTTCTTCAGGTAGCTTTATATACTGTAACAAGACAAGCCTGCCTGTCAGTAGGAAGATAACAGGAACTGATCTAGCTGAACACTGTGAGCAGGACGCACTGCACTAAATTTAAATAGTCTAGCTGCCTGACCGTGGTACTAATAGGATCAAAAGAACACCAGTAATTTTCTTCAGGTAGCTTTATATACTGTAACAAGACAAGCCTGCCTGTCAGTAGGAAGATAACAGGAACGGATCTAGCTGAACACTGTGAGCAGGACGCACTGCACTAAATGTAAATAGTCTAGCTGCCTGACCGTGGTACTAATAGGATCAAAAGAACACCAGTAATTTTCTTCAGGTAGCTTTATATACTGTAATAAGACAAGCCTGCCTGTCAGTAGGAAGATAACAGGAACGGATCTAGCTGAACACTGTGAGCAGGACGCACTGTACTAAATGTAAATAGTCTAGCTGCCTGACCGTGGTACTAATAGGATCAAAAGAACACCAGTAATTTTCTTCAGGTAGCTTTATATACTGTAACAAGACAAGCCTGCCTGTCAGTAGGAAGATAACAGGAACGGATCTAGCTGAACACTGTGAGCAGGACGCACTGCACTAAATGTAAATAGTCTAGCTGCCTGACCGTGGTACTAATAGGATCAAAAGAACACCAGTCATTTTCTTCAGGTAGCTTTATATACTGTAACAAGATAAGCCTGCCTGTCAGTAGGAAGATAACAGGAACGGATCTAGCTGAACACTGTGAGCAGGACGCACTGCACTAAATGTAAATAGTCTAGCTGCCTGACCGTGGTACTAATAGGATCAAAAGAACACCAGTAATTTTCTTCAGGTAGCTTTATATACTATAATAAGACAAGCCTGCCTGTCAGTAGGAAGATAACAGGAACGGATCTAGCTGAACACTGTGAGCAGGACGCACTGTACTAAATGTAAATAGTCTAGCTGCCTGACCGTGGTACTAATAGGATCAAAAGAACACCAGTAATTTTCTTCAGGTAGCTTTATATACTGTAACAAGACAAGCCTGCCTGTCAGTAGGAAGATAACAGGAACGGATCTAGCTGAACACTGTGAGCAGGACGCACTGTACTAAATGTAAATAGTCTAGAAGATAACAGGAACAGATCTAGCTAAACTGAATACAGTGTATATATATATATGCAACACCTGGGATGCATATATATACACAATACACTTTAAGTGCAGGACTGACTGACTGTCCTGCCTAATCTAGCTAACTCAAATGAAATGACACTGTCTCTCTCTCTCTCTAAGCACACCGGAACACACTGCACAGGGCCGCCGTGCAGGCGGCCTTATATAGTGTGGGGCGTGTACTAAATCCCCTAGTCCATAATTGGCCAAAGCCTCCTTGGCTTTGGCCAATTGCGGCTCTCTGTTCAGGCGGCGCTGTGATTGGCCAAGCATGCGGGTCATAGTGCATGCTTGGCCAATCATCAGCAAGCAATGCACTGCGATGCCGCAGTGAATTATGGGCCGTGACACGCCACACGAATTTGGCGCGAACGGCCCATATTGTTCGCAATTCGGCGTACGACCGAACAGCCGATGTTCGAGTCGAACATGGGTTTGACTCGAACACGAAGCTCATCCCTACTCAGGAGAAGCAACAGAATGTATTTTGGGGTGTAATTTCACATATCCCCATGGCATGTTTGAGCAATATATCATTTAGTGACAACTTTGCGCAAAAAAAAAAAATAAAAATAAAAAATTGTCTCTTTCCCGCAACTTGTGTCACAATATAAAATATTCCATGGACTCGACATGCCTCTCAGCAAATAGCTTGGGGTGTCTACTTTCCAAAATGGGGTCATTTGGGGGGGTTTTGAACTGTCCTGGCATTTTATGCACAACATTTAGAAGCTTATGTCACATATCACCCACTCTTCTAACCACTTGAAGACAAAGCCCTTTCTGACACTTTTTGATTACATAAAAAAATAATTTTTTTTTGCAAGAAAATTACTTTGAACCCCCAAACATTATATATTTTTTTAAAGCAAATGCCCTACAGATTAAAATGATGGGTGCTTCATTTTTTTTTTTCACACAGTATTTGCGCAGCGATTTTTCAAACGCATTTTTTGGGGAAAAAACACACTTTTTTAAATTTTAATGCATTAAAACACACTATATTGCCCAAATGTTTGATGAAATAAAAAAGATGATCTTAGGCCGAGTACATGGATACCAAACATGACATGCTTTAAAATTGCGCACAAACGTGCAGTGGCGACAAACTAAATACATTTTCAAAAGCCTTTAAAAGCCTTTACAGGTTACCACTTTAGATTTACAGAGGAGGTCTACTGCTAAAATTACTGCCCTCGATCTGATGTTCGCGGTGATACCTCACATGCATGGTGCAATTGCTGTTTACATTTGACGCCAGACCGACGCTTGCGTTCGCCTTAGCGCAAGAGCAGGGGGGACAGGGGTGCTTTTTTTTTTTTTTTTCTTTATTATTATTATTTTTTTTTATCTTATTTTTAAACTGTTCCTTTCATTTTTTTTTTTAAATCATTTTTATTGTTATCTCAGGGAATGTAAATATCCCCTATCATAGCAATAGGTAGTGACAGGTACTCTTTTTTGAAAAAATTGGGGTCTATTAGACCCTAGATTTCTCCTCTGCCCTCAAAGCATCTGACCACACCAAGATCGGTGTGATAAAATGCTTTCCCAATTTCCCAATGGCGCTGTTTACATCCGGCAAAATCTAAGTCATAAAATGCTCGTAGCTTCCGGTTTCTTAGGCCATAGAGATGTTTGGAGCCACTCTGGTCTCTGATCAGCTCTATGGTCAGCTGGCTGAATCACCGGCTGCATTTTCAGGTTCCCTGTTGAGACAGGAGAGCCAGAGAGAAACACGGAAGACGTTGGGGGGGGGGGCATTCCCTCCCACTGCTTGTAAAAGCAGTCTAGAGGCTAACTAGCCGCCAGGATTGCTTTTACATGAAAGCCAACCGCTGGCTGAAAAGAATGATACCAAGATGATACCTAAACCTGCAGGCATCATTCTGGTATAACCACTCAAAGTCGTGAATGGCGTACCTGAAGACAAAAAAATGGTTAACAATAAAGCACAGTAAACGGTAAAGTATAAAAAATTGCATACCTGAAAAACAAACATGAAAAAACATAAGAACAATAAAACATTGCAGAATAGAATACAGTAAAAAAAGAGCAGAACAATAGAGAGAATAGAGAGAGAGAGAACAATAAAACGACAACTATTTTTATTTATTTTATATTTTTGTAAGTGTTTTTTTTTTTTTTTTTTACACTTTTTTTTGTAACTAACTTTTATAACTGTAACCGGTTCCAGGTTCGGGTCTCTCAAAATGCGATGGCATCTTGGGAGACCCTGTGAAAGTGTGCCTAGTCTGTGCAATGCTGTACCCTACGCTAATACTCAACTAGTGAATGGTAGCGTTCACCAATGCAAAGACCAGGATTGTCAGGACAGGAGGGACAATAATAGCGGGTGTCACGCCTATATCCGCGCTTGCTGCAGACACGACATCTTTTTTGGGGGAGTTTGCTGGGTAGGGGTACTCGGGAGGACATAAAAATGCCTCTCATGCAGCCGACTGCATTTGGTTGGGGATGTGAATGGGGGAAGTACGGGCGCTGCAGAAGCGGTGGGTTCCCAATTAGGATTGGCGAATACAGCAGGAAGGGCACTATGGGCACGACGGGCCTGTGTTTGTCTTTTTGGTGGCAGCGGGACACTACTTGTGCTTGCCACCTCACCAGCTTGAACTGCACTTATGGGACTCGCCACGTCACCAAGTGTTCCTGCAGTGCTGGTTTGACTACGACCGGGGTGTACTAGGCCGCTGGTGCTTGCCAGTTCACCAAAACGCTACAAAAAAAAACTGTTAGCGATCGCAGGGATCAGGCTTGACTCTGCGAACGCTGCAGTTATGCGTGTAGTGTTTTGTAAGTGTCAGTGATCGATCGATACTGCACTTGGGTGGGCTGGGCTGGGCCGGGCGGAGGGGCAAAACGCAGGTGCTAGCAGGTATCTGGGCTGATCCCGCTAACACTGCGTTTGTGGGAACCCTAAACTGCTGGGGACACTAGTATAGATCTGATCGGATCAGATATTGATCCGTTCAGATACTATACCACTAAGGGAGGTGTACGGTGCGTGCGTGGGTGTTAGCGGTACTGGCGCTAACCTGACGCTGCCTGGGGCTGGTGCTTGCCAGTTCACCAAAACGCTACCAAAAAAACTGTTAACGATCGCAGGGATCAGGCCTGACTCTGCGAATGCTGCAGTTATGCGTTTAGTGTTTTGTAAGTGACAGTGATCGATTGATACTGCACTTGGGTGGGCTGGGCCGGGCGGAGGGGCAAAACGCAGGTGCTAACAGGTATCTGGGCTGATCCCGCTAACACTGCGTGTTTGGGAACCCTAAACTGCTGGGGACGCTAGTATAGATCTGATCGGATCAGGTATTGATCCGTTCAGATACTATACCACTAAGGGAGGTGTACGGTGCGTGCGTGGGTGTTAGCGGTACTGGCGCTAACCTGACGCTGCCTGGGGCTGGTGCTTGCCAGTTCACCAAAACGCTACCAAGAAAACTGTTAGCGATCGCAGGGATCAGGCCTGACTCTGCGAACGCTGCAGTTATGCGTTTAGTGTTTTGTAAGTGACAGTGATCGATCGATACTGCACTTGGGTGGGCTGGGCGTAGGGGAAAAACGCAGGTGCTAGCGGGTATCTGGGCTGATCCCACTAACACTGCGTTTTTGGGAACCCTAAACTGCTGGGGACGCTAGTATAGATCTGATCGGATCAGATATTGATCCGTACAGATACTATACCACTAAGGGAGGCGTATGCTGCGTGCGTGGGTGTTAGCGGTACTGGCGCTAATCTGACGCTGCCTGGGGCGACGCATATCACCGCCGGGCGATCAGGGGGCTAAACCTTTATTCGGTAATAAACGGCGGGTGCCCTGACACTATAAAAAATAAACTAACTAACCAGCGTCACCCGTAACGGTTATACGGTGATCAGTGGTGAAAGGGTTAACTAGGGGGCAATCAAGGGGTTAAAATATTTATTAGGTAGTATATGGGGGTCCCTGACGCTATAAAACGCTGACAGCGAACCTAAATATTTACCTCACTAACTAGCGTCACCAGCGACACTAATACAGCGATCAGAAAAATGATCGCTTAGTGACCCTGGTGACAGGGGGTGATCAAGGGGTTAAAACTTTATTAGGGGGGGTTAGGGGGGTACCCTAGACCTAAAGGGGGGTAACACTCACTGCCCTAACACTGTAACTGTCCCAAACTGACACCATGCAGTAATCAGAAAAAAAAATAAATACTGCTTGGTGTCAGTTTGTGACAGGGGGGGGGTGATTGGGGGGGGGATCGGGGGGCGATCGGGGGGGGGCGGGGGTGTTTTATGTGCCTGGCATGTTCTACTGTGTGTGTGTAGTGTTGTGCACTTACATGTCTTCTCTCCTCGGCGCTGGAACGGAAACTGCCAAAGCCGAGGAGAGATGACATCACATCCTCTGCCTGTGTGAAACTACACACAGGCAGAGGAGGATTCCCATTGGCTGGGAGCGATCGCGAGGGGGGGGCACGATCGGATGGTCTCCCCCTCGCCTCCCAACGCTCCCAGTGAAATGCCGACCGCCGCTGGCACCGGGGGGGGTCCAATCGGACCCCCCGCCCGCGGGAGGCAGATCACGTATGGGAACGTGATTCTGCCTGCCCGTGCCATTCTGCCGCAGTATATCTGCGTTAGGCGGTCGGCAAGTGGTTAAGCAGTGAATCCAGTGTTCAGCAAAACATTCTCTGCAGCTGAATCTTCCAGCTTCATGTGTTTTAAATGACAATTATTGATTTCCCACCAATAAATGTTTGGCAGAAGCCACATTCACTGCTTTATAAATAGTGTCTTGATAAATGTAACATATTACACAATAAAATTTACAGTGACATTAGTTGTTTTAAAAATAACATTGGTCAAAGTTTTTGTTTTGTTAATATTTTTGAGATATTTTTTTTCAAGACAAGATCCCTAAAACAGTACACAGTGTTTGTCCTGAAAAATATATAATATTATAAATATATATATATATATATATATATATATATATATATATATATATATATATATATATATATCATATACAATTGGTACACAAACCATTTTGCAAATTATTGTTATTAAAATTACCTGTCTGTAGCTGCTGTAATTTATTATAAAATTCAACGTAATATGGCAACCTGGTAATATATATATATATATATATATATATATATATATATATATATATATATATATATATACATACATACATACATACATATACATACATACATACATACACACACACAGTTGTGCTCATAAGTTTACATACCCTGGCCGAATTTATGATTTCTTGGCCATTTTTCAGAGAATATGAATGATAACACAAAAACTTTTCTTTCACTCATGGTTAGTGTTTGGCTGAAGCCATTTATTGTCAATCAACTGTGTTTACTCTTTTTAGAATCATAATCACAACAGAAACTACCCAAATGACCCTGATCAAAAGTTTACATATCCCAGTTCTTAATACCCTGTATTGCCCCCTTTAACATCAATGACAGTTTGAAGTCTTTTGTGGTATTTGTGGATGAGGCTCTTTATCTTCTCAGATGGTAAATCTGCCCATCCCTCTTGGCAAAAAGCCTCCAGTTCCTGCAAATTCTTGGGCTATCTTGCATGAACGGCACGTTTGAGATCTCCCCAGAGTGGCTCAATGATATTGAGGTCAGGAGACTGAGGTGGCCACTCCAGAACCTTCACTTTATTCTGCTGTAGCCAATGACAGGTCGACTTGGCCTTGTGTTTTGGATCATTGTCATGTTGGAATGTCCAAGTACGTCCCATGCGCAGCTTCCTGGCTGATGAATGCAAATGTTCCTCCAGTATTTTTTGATAACATACTGCATTTATCTTGCCATCAATTTTGACCAAATTTCCTGAGCCTTTTGTAGCTTACACATCCCCAAAACATCAGCGAACCACCTCCGTGTTTCACAGTAGGAATGGTGTACCTTTAATCATAGGCCTTGTTGACTTCTCTCCAAATGTAGCGTTTATGGCTGTGGCCAAAAAACTAAATTATGGTCTCATCCTTCCAAATGACTTTGTGCCAGAAGGTTTGAGGCTTGTCTCTGTGCTGACCTAACCATGAGTGAAAGAAATGTTTTTGTGTTATCATTCATATTCTCTGAAAAATGGGCAAGAAATCATAAATTCTTATGAGCACAACTGTATATTGTAATGCAAATTAGATATAATTTTTTTATTAACTTACATAGGTGTCAACTCCGAGTATAGTAACTCTTCGTCTTTCTCATTGCATGTAAAGAATGGATTCCAAGCAGAAGCACCCTGCCGTCATTAAGTTCTTGAGGAAGGAGGGGTGCAGACTCTCAGACATTCATAGAAGGCTACAGAATGTTTACAGAGATGATACATTGACAGATGCAATATGTTGTCATTGATGGCCCTTTTTCAATGATGTCATCTCCATCTTTGTTTTATGAGTCCTTGCATCGAGCCTGCGTTGTTCTTTGCAGATCAACAGACATGGTGGGTTTATTTACTAAAGTTGAAGGGTGCAAAATCAGGCTCACTTCTGCAGAAGAACCAATCAGCTTCCAGGTTTTATTGCCAAAGCTTAATTGAACAAGCTGAAGATAGAAGTTGATTGGCTACCATGCAGAGCTACACCAGATTCTGGGTGCTCCAACTTTAGTAAATCTACCCCAATGCGCGATAGCACTTTTAGTGTCATACAGCCAGAAGTAGAGGATTTACAGGCTGGTGACATGTAAGGAAAAAGGAACAAAATGACAGCTAAAGAGATATTTATAGATGAACTCACGATTTTGCCAACAAAGTTGAATTTCTGGTTTGCTGAAGTGCTTTAAATGTAATTTTTAAAGCCTATGTCACCCTTCAAAACCATCTTGGTGTGCCTTTCCCATTGTTTCCAAAGCATTTCACCAAAATGAGGAAAATTCACAAAAATCTCCTTATTTTCATTTACAATTAAAGGTAAAGAAAACTTTAATGATTTTGCTCAAGATTTAAAAGATGAACTGGATCTAAGTATACAATGCCATATGGTTTTCAATTAGAAATGAGCAGTCAGCAGATGCAAGTGCTGAGCTTTGTTATTAGAAAGCCCAGAATGCTGTGAAAGAAATTGCTATAGATAGTAGAGCTAAATGTTACAGTTAATTTAAAAACGTGCATAAACCTGTAAATTTGTTAAAAAAGTTACATAAAAATCAATAAAAAAGAAATACAATTTACTTATAAACTCTGCATTTTGCTTTGTAAAAGTACATAAGAATGGAGGAATAAAAAAAAGAGATAAAGACGTCCTTAAAAAAAATAAACAAAAGAAAATGTATAATAAATTAAAAAATAAATAAATAAAATCAATAAAAACAGCCACCGAGTTTCAATCGGATTCAGAGAAGTCATGGAAAGGTCAAAATATAAGAGTCTATCTATACGGACAATTTCACCTCTGCCTTTAAAGTCTAGGACGCTAAATGTGAATTAGGATTTGTAGTTAAAGACAGAAAGAGAACCACGTTTTGTTTTATTAAAGAAGAAAAAAATATTTGAAGATAGCCCTGCATGTAACAATAAAAGACATATTTATATCCCCAGAGGGAGGTAAAAATGATGTTGCTCTAAGATTCTTAAAAAATATACAGCTTGATGTCCTCAAACTGCTGACTGGTTTTCCAACTATTGAAAACTCATTGCTCTCTCGGGGCAAAATGTCATACAACAGACAAAAAACACAAATATGTATCACAAAATATATGTTTTTTTTTTTATTGCAAAACCAATTTAATGATAAAAAATAACTTTTTAATAAGCTTTTAAAGTTATATTATGCTAGATTATGAACTATATTAAATAGCATGCAAATCACTCTTTTGTTTCATATATAAATTTATTTTATAGAGCCATATTAAAAAGATTATGACTTCGGGGAGCTGTACCGTCAACTTTGCTTTGAAGCACAACTGTCAGCTTTCCTTTGTCTAAAATTCTTTGTGTCGAACAGTTTTATTTCTTCAATGGAATAAGATTTCTAAGTAAGAAATTTAGGGGTGAGGAATTAAAGAGCAATATCTGAGCAGCATGGTGGATATGCGGGTAGTGCTTTTGTTTTGCAGCCCTGGATTCCATTCACACAACAGAGATCAACATAATACGACTGATTTACCAAAAAGTTGAAAATCCTCATGCAAAACATTTTGTGAATATTCACTTAAATTACGCAATCATGTTAAAAGCATGAAAGTGTACTTTAACCGCTTAAGGACCGCCCCAGGTACATATACTACATCTCATAATAGCACATTGTGACAGACTTACCTGAAAACGAAGCCCTCCACCACTGAAGGTGCTTCCATCTTCACCCAGTCTTCTTCCTGGGTTCACGGGCGATATGAATGTCCGAGCCGGCAATGGAGTCGCTGTTTATGGCAAGGCTCTGAAGGAACGTCATGGGTATGCCGTTCCGTCAGAGTGCATGCGCCAGTGACGTCACCGGATGCATCTAAAGTAAATACCTCCTAAATGCTGCACGTTTAGGAGATATTTACTGTACCTACAGGTATGGCTTATTATAGGCTTATCTATAGGTAAAAATCATACATGGGAGTTTACTCCCATTTTAATGGTTGAGGGGTGGTAAAACCCTGTGGTTGAGCCCCCCCCCCCTTCCGACCTCTACTCCCTTTAGCTGCAGAGGCAGAGGCCAAGGGTGCACACATGTAAAAGATGCTTTACTTCATGGCTGCAGCAGGAATTATACCCCCTGACATATCGTCCACCGAACACGGCCCATTCTAGTAAATGGTGTCACTCTGCAAGTGCCTGGAAACCACATTTAAAGCACTCGGTTGTGGCACCCTAGTGCAGAGATCTTGGGGTTAAAGCAGGCAGTAAGGAGGCGATACAATGCCTCCTCACCATCTGCCTAATGCTCTCTGACAAGCAGTCCACTTTCGGAGAGCAACACAATTGTGAACAAGCCTGTCGGGGAATCCCTGTGAGACATCTGGTGCGTAGATATGGGCATGCACATGGTATTTTCCGCAGAACCGCCAACAGACGTGCAAGAATTTGTGTACACACACACGCTCAATTTCTGTTGGGGCCAGATGGGCTATTTAAAGGACATTCATGCCAATGTTCTGTGCTGACTGATCTTTAGCTGTTTCCTGTGTCCTACATTTATCCTGTATGAGTCCCTTGTTGCTGACTTGGATAGCTCCTGACCTGATCTCGGATTCTGCTTCTAACCTGTAATGAATTCCTGACCCAGCTCCGTTCCTGGCTATTCCTGTGACCATGCTTCTGTCTCTGATCTTGGATTCCTGTCCTGTTCAAGTGCCTGTTCGGCTGTCTGTGGTACCAGCTCTGTGCACTGCTGAGTGTTCTTGCCTCAAGTCTGCTAAGAACCCTGACAAGCTGCACATCCTGAACCAACAGAGTAAGGGGAGTGTCCCTTCAACCTGGGCTAGACTTCTGAAAACTTCTTCTGTTCCTGATTCATTGATTTTGCCAGTCTCCTTGGAATGGCATCTCCTGCTGCAAGTTCTTCCATCAACTTCCACAGGCACTCAAGTTCCTCCTGTCTCTCGGTGCCCTTTGTTCCACCTTCAGTGGGGCCCGGGCTGGAGATACAAGAGAGGCCAACCTCATCATTTCAGTCAACTGTCAGGTACATAACAGCCCTTAGTGTTGCATGGAGTTCCTAAAGGTAATTCAATGTCCTCCAAAAAAATGTTGTAAACTTAAAGCAGAATTTGATTAAAAAAAAATAATAGCAGGTAAACATTTTTCGCAGAAACAGTGGCAGGGAAATTCATAAAGAGCGTCTAAAACACTCTTTAGAATTCAGATGTGCCTCCACACAACAAATGTTGGTGCTGGTGACAGATTCATACATCTGTTGTAGACAGGTACATGAATCTGGGGCATGCATCACGTGGGGAGGCACACTAAAGCCTAGTACACACGGGCCAAATGTCGGCCAGCATTAGCTGCTTCAATAGAAACCAGCCGACATTTGGCCCATGTGTAATCAGCCAGTCCGACAGACGGCGAGTTATGATCAGCGGCCTCAGCCAATGGCTGAGAGTGTTAACCAGAGTGTTCTGGTGGGGGGGAGCGTCCCCCTTTCAGAGAAAAATAGCAAAGTGGCACTATTATAGCCTTAAGGTTTTACATAGAATGCATTAAGGTGAAAAACCTTCTGAGATGCAGCTCCCCCCAGACTCCCCTTTTTCTTACCTGAGCCTGATCCGATTCAGCGATGTGAACGAGCGCAGTGGCTCCAGCCGCTGTTGCTCTCCTTATTGAACAGATTGATAGCAACGGGAGCCATTGGCTCCCGCTACTGTCAATCAAAAGCTGTGACAGGGGAGTGGGGGGCAGGGCCAAGTCCCACTGTCTGTGTCAATGGATGCAGCAGCGGGACTCAGGAGTGAGCCTGCAAGGGTGCTCCCCATGGAAAGCGACTTTCTGTGGTGGCACCTGATGAAGAGGAGTGGCTTGGAGCGCGGGACCCCAGAAAAAGAGGATTGGGGCTGCTCTGTGAAAAACCATTGCCTAGAGCAGGTGTGTATAGACATATTTGTTATTTTTATTTTAAAACATTTGAAGGTTTACAATCACTTTAAGAACTACCTGAATCTGCGGCATTTGTCACTAAAGTTACCTAAATAGGGCAGTAGGGATTTTTTTTTAATATGGCACAGGCCACTTTAAATGGCCAGAGTGCCAGAAACGTGTTATGCCCTGTACACACGGTTGGATTTTACGATGGAAAATGTGTGATAGGACCTTGTTGTTGGAAATTCCGACCGTGTGTGGGCTCCATCACACATTTTCCAGCGGAATTTCCGACACACAAAGTTTGAGAGCTTGCTATAAAATTTTCAGACAACCAAATCTGTTGTCGTAAATTCCGATCGTGTGTACACAAATCAGATGCACAAAGTGCCACGCATGCTCAGAATAAATTAAGAGACGAAAGCTATTGGCTACTGTCCCGACGTACGTGTTTTACGTTACCGCGTTTATAACGATCGGATTTTCCGACAACTTTGTGTGACCGTGTGTATGCAAGACAAGTTTGAGCCAACATCCGTCGGAAAAAATCCATGGATTTTGTTGTCGGAATGTCCGATCAATGTCCGACCGTGTGTACAGGGCATTAGAGTGCTTTATTGAATTCCCCCGTGTGTCTATAGGTTAAAAAATATTTTAATCGCTGTTCATAATCACTAGGAACAGACGATCTCTCTCTCTACTCCCCTGTCAGAACGGGGATCTGTTTTTTTACATTTATAGATCTCTGTTCTGGCTCTCTGTGGAGCAATCACAGGTCCCGAAGTGTACCTAAAGCCAAAACGTAGTTTTTTTTATTTTTTTTATTTCATTTTGGATTGAGTAAGGAATGGATATAACCCCTGACAGGCTTTGTTTGCCATCTGTGTCCCACTGCAAAAATTTCCCATCACTTTTTGCCCATTCAACACAAGAGGAAATTTTACTTTTTGTTGTGTTGGAAGGGAAACTCCACTCTTGGACACTATTTCTTATTATTGTTTATCTCAGAGTGAATCTCCCCAGCAGGGACACAGACAGCAATAAAACAAACAGTCAGGGGTTCTGGCCCTTCCACACTCCATCCAAAATTAAATGAAGTAAAGTTTTGGATTTAGATACACATTGAAGTAGAACTAAAATCATTAATTGAAAAAAATAAATTGCAGGTACCGTATATACTCGAGCATAAGTCGAGATTTTCAGCCCTTTTTTTTGGGCTGAAAGTGCCCCCCTCGACTTATACTCGAGTCAGCCGTCTGCCTACATGATCAGCGTGTCATGCAGGCAGACAGCGGACAGCGTGTGCTATTACTATTCGACGACCACTTACTGTTCAAAAGCCGCGCCTCCTCCTCGTCTGTGATAGGCAGTCAGTGTACAACCTATCACGGACATTCTCTCATCCTCGTCCGTGCTATGAGGATGAGAGAATGTCCGTAATAGGCTGGTCGCTGACTGCTGGGAAATGGAGTTTTCTGCCTATCACGGACGAGGAGGAGGCGCGGCTTTTGAACAGTGAATGGCCGCCGAATAGTAATAGCACACGCTGATCGGTGCAGAGTGGCACACGGAGGCATGCACAGGACACAGGTAGGATGCACACAGACACATACACAGGACACAGGTACATATACGCATGACACATGCACATATACACAGGACACAGGTACAGGACACATGCACATATACACAGGACACATGCACATATACACAGGACACATGCACATATACACAGGACACATGACACATGCACATATGCACAGGACACATGCACAGGATACAGGGAGGTATACAGCTGCAGATGGGCATTGTTGACCCTCTTTTTCCACTTACAGTAGCTGCTGCATTTCTCACCCTCGTCTTATACTCGGGTCAATAAGTTTTTCCCATTTTTTTGTGGTAAATTAGGGCCTCGACTTATACTCGGATCGACCTATACTCGAGTATATATGGTCGTTTCTTAGTAGAATTTCTTGCTAAAAAGCACAGAATGTTGTAGAAGAAAATTCTACCAGTAATGTCACCTGCTATCTATTTTTTGTTTGTTTGTTTGGTATTAATATTAGGACTGTTTTATGCTCTCAATATGTTTTTTTTTGGGGGGGGGGGGTTTAAGTAAATTTTTATTAAGATTTCAAAACCGGATACAGATACCAAAAAGGGGTAACACAAAAGGGGAACTGTTACATAGATTAAGGCATAACACAAAATAATATTTATTCCAAGGTGGTAATGATCTGTTTACCGAAAATATGATGGAAGATAAGTAACTTTCATCTGATCTCAAAATTTATGGGGGGGGGGGACGACAAAAACAAACAGGAGAGTTGAGCACTGAATGGATCGTCTAATATAATGTAGGGAAGAGAAAGGAGGGGGAAAAGGAGAGGGGTATTGGGAGATGGAGGGGGAGAATAAAGGGAGGGGGGGGTTGAGAGGACATTGAAATTGTCGTAGGAAGACAATGCAAAAACAGTTTTAACCAGTTTTAACAGTTTATACACGGGGGGGGGGGGGGGGTATACTAAAACTGGAGTGTGCAAAATTTGGTGCAGCTCTGCATAGAAACCAATCAGCTTCCAGGATTTGGCTACCATGCACTCTCTAGTCTTAGTAAATCAACCCCGCTGTGTTGATATCTCTTGTGGGTATGGAATCTGTAAGGTGTTGGGAATACAACTGTGGGCAGAGACAATGTTACATCACCATGTATGTGCAGAGGTTACATCATACAGTAAGTGGCTGCCCAATGGCCATAAAGAAAAGATTCAAGGTCCAGAAGAAGAATTGGGAGAAGATGTCAGTGTTCATGGACAGAGAAATGAGGAGAAGTGCAGATGTTGCATTGCTGGAAGAAGGCACATTAGGGGACAAGTTTGCTAAAATGTAAAGGAATGCACTGCATATGGCAACAGTTCCAGGGATCCCTAATGGATTTAGTTCTGCTTTGACTTTAAACCTAGCTATACCAGCCCTTAATATTTCACTTCTTGTCTCACTGATACCCTCTCAGGACCTGACACATGAGGTTTCACCAAACCATAAAGTGAAAGGAAATCTCCTTAAATTAATTACGTGTTAACCCAGCCCCTGAAATTTCACCTTTAACATGTACATTTTATAAAACATTGTATTGTTCATGCACTGTGGTGCAGTTTGAGTTTTCGATTGGGTTATAATAGGCGCAGCCAACATACACATTTTATTTTGCACAGTAGTTGTGGGAACACAATAATTTGGCTCGCAGTCATCTGTTAACACATAATACTTGGGAACACATCAGTTGAGGGAGTGCAGGTAAATTTAAACCTGGTTTACTATTCATCTTTAACATGGTATTAGAATTTCAAAAGTCATTTTCAGTCTTTTTAAATACGGTATGTAGCCTTCATAGTGTGAAAATGCTGGCGCTGGTTCTGTGCAATGCTTGTGTGGTATCTAAATTTATATGAAAAAACTGCTGCCTCCACTGAAAACAACTTCTAAAAGGGGTGTTTGATAGAGAAAAGGGGTGTGTAGTGGCTCCTGATGATGTTGTGCTGACGAAATGTGTACGGTCGAGCTACCAGCGTCACTTACATTAAAGTTTGTGGAACGGACCGCAGCCCAGACTTCAAATGTTTTTGTGCTGTTAATAACCTGGCTTGATTTAAGTGCATTTCAGATTTGTTACAATAAAGAAGTTATACAGTATTGCACTATGGGTCTTGCCTTTACTATCTCCATATGTAAAAACGATGGGGCATGAAAGCTAAAGGAAAAAGGAACATTACATTGGCTGTGGATCTGAGGTCTGCTGTTTCAGCCACTGTGTGTTATGAATGCTGAACAAAAAAAGCACACACCGCTTCAGGCAATTTTCAGGCACATGCAGCCCCAGGTGCAGACCCCGGCTCACCACCGTCCATAGCACAAAAGGAGAAGAAAAAATGGTTGCACACTGGTACCAATGGAATGCTTGACAAACAATCTTTAGTGTCGGATGCCAGAAAATCATACAGGGTTACCGTTGATGCGTTTCGTGTTCACTTATGTATGTATGATTGTCTGGCATACGTCAATAAAGATTTTTTGGCAAACATTCAGTTGGTTCCAGTGTGCGACCATTTCTTCTTCTCCTGCTGTGAATGCTGGCTACCCCCTAGAGGGGAGAGCTCTCTGGTGAGTGAGGTACAAGAAGGGGAGCATGAGTTGAAACACCAGCAACAAGCACTAACTTTAAAATATATTGGAGCACCTTTAAAGAGCACCTGTCACTTTATGAGCTATTAATGAACTTGAAGATTTATATTTAATTTGATGATACATGGATTTGGAGCACCTTTAAATACCAGCAGACACTATCAGCCACAGAAGGACTTTTTTGTGTGTTATATCCGATTTCATATATATACACTCATATTTTGGCATACACCTTTTTTTCCATATGAATTGTTTTTTCTGAAGCTTATGAATTTTAACGCATATGAATTTTTAAATTTAGGGTTTAACCACTTGCTTACTGGGCACTTAAACCCCCCTCCTATCCAGACCAATTTCCAGCTTTCAGCGTTGATGCACTTTGAATGACAATTGCGTGGTCATACAACACTGTACCCAAATTACATTTTTATCATTTTTTTTCTCACAAATAGAGCTTTCCTTTGGTGGTATTTGATCACTTTTGTGTATTTTTTTTTTTGTTAAAAAAATGTAAAAAAACACTAATTTAAAAAAAAAATGTATTTTTTCTCCTTCATTGATGTATGCTGATGAGGCGGCACTGATGGGCACTGATAGGTGGCAGTGATGGGCACTGATGGGTGGCAGTGATGGGCACTGATGGGTGGCAATAATGGGCACTGATCGGTTACACTGATAGGCAGCACTGCTAGGTGGCAATGATTGGCACTACTGGTGGGCATTGATAGGTAGCACTTGTGGGCATTGATCGGTGGCACTGGTGGGCACTGTGGGCACTGTCAGGTGACAATGGCAGGTGGCACTGGCAGGGGGTACTGGTGGCACATATGAGGCAGAATTGCCTCTTCCTCTTCGGGACCGATGTCCCTTGCTGATAAGCCGGTGATTGGCTTTTTTTTCTCTTCGCGCTGTTAGGGTGAGGAGCAAAAAAACGATCACAGAGCTTTTGTTTTGATCATGTGATCAGCTGTCATTGGCTGACAGCTGATCACATGGTAAGGGGCCGGGACTGGCCCCTTACTCAGATCGGTGATCACCCGAGTCTCAGTGGCTCGGTGATCACAGCGTTCTCCACGAGCGCCCTGTAGGCGCCCTGTAGGCGCATGTACAGGGGAGGCCGTCATTTGACGGCCTCCCGGAAATTCAGGTCCGCGCTGTAGCCATCATATGGCTATAGCGCGGATGTCAGGCACTTTAAAGAGCACCTGTCACTTTTAATATTTTTTATATTTTTTCCTAAAGTTTATCCTAGATATCAATTTGCACATGGTCATTAACTTATTTTACAATATATGTCTATATGGTACACAAATTGTAACACTAGGAACACACTGATTCATTTACTTACACGCATTTCCAATATATACAAGCAGCGCCACACCCACTACACACCCCTTTTTTCTAGTGCGCACAGGGTGTGCCTTGGCAGACCCTAATCACCCTATGTGGCGCAGATTCCCCCTGTTTAGACCCATGATATTTCACTAAAGCCCCTGAACGGCGGGCTCACAAAAGTATTGTAAAAAAATAATTTAAAAAAAAAACTGTAAAAAATGATAAAAAAATAAATATAAAAAAAAAACTACATACACCGTCCGCTGTCTTACTGACACTAATCTCTGCCCTACTGACATTGTTTACTGCTCTGTGTTGAGCTTTGGGGTGCACAACCTAATGCAATAGATTTCGCACACCTATGAGCCTTCATTAAAATAATATCTGATGATCCTACCAAGAACATCCTTGCTAAGGTACTTCTTGTCGAGGGATGGCAACTGTCCCTCAATAGTGCTACTGTGCTGAGATACATGATGATGTGCTGACACACATTGGCCCACTGTTATTGGCACCCTTCTACAAAGAGAAGAACCTTCAATTTACTGTGAAATTAACTGATTGCCATCCATTACTGTTTATTCCATATTTAAAGGGGTTGTAAACCCTTATATTTTTTTCACCTTAATGCATCCTATGCATTAAAGCGGAGTTCCACCCAAAAATTGAACTTCCGCTTTTCGGAATCCTCCCCCCCTCCGGTGTCACATTTGGCACCTTTCAGGGGGAGGGGAGAGCAGATACCTGTATAATCCAGGTATTTGCTCCCACTTCCGGGCATAGATCACCGCAGTACCCGCGGATATCTATGCCATATTCGGCGGCTCCTTTGCCCCCCCCGCTGTCTTCTGGGAGACACATAGGTCCCAGAAGAAAGCAGGGACCAGTGGGATCACACAGCGTGGCTCACTGATGCACAGTAGGGAACCAGGCTGTGAAGCCGCAAGGTGGCGAAGATGGTGGCGTCTCCACCTGAGAGCCGAGAGACGGTTCGGCCTCGGGTGCCGACATTGCGGGCGCCTTGGACAGGTAAGTGTCCATATTTTAAAAGTCAGCAGCTGCAGTATTTGTAGCTGCTGACTTAAAAAAAAAAAAAAAATTGGCGGAACTCCACTTTAAGGTGAAAAAACTTCTGTCACTGACTGGCCCCCCAGCACCCCCTTTTTACTCATCTTAGTCCTGTGATTCACACGCCAGAGATGCGCTCTTCCCCTCTGCCTGTTGTCTCTAACAAAAAGTTATGCCTATCTATGGTGGTAAAGGTGATCAGCATTATGTTCCAGACCTAGTAATACAAAATTATTATTTTGGTACAGAACAACTGAGAGATTCCACTCTGTCTACAGCTAGAGAATATGAAAAATTGATGGGAAACCTGTTGATCCTGCTGCTAGGTTGCCCTTCCCATACATGGTTCTTAAAAACAAGTTGTATCAAACGGTAACACATGGGAAAGATGTTGTGGAGTAATTGGTAATTTTTAAATGTTATCGAAAAATTGTATTAGAACTCATTAATCATACATTGGGTGGGCACCTAGGATTTCAGAAAGCTTAAGAGAGATAGTCCAAGAGGTTCTTTTGGCCTGGGTTACATGTAGGTGTGAAGGGATATTGTGAGTCGTACCCAAAGTTTCAGAAGTCTTCATTATAGCAGCCCACTGGTACCTCATACCTCCACACCTCTGCCTACCACCCCTAAAATTATGATCTGGTGGAAAAAATTGATAAGACCCTAAGAGCATGTTAACCCCCCTGGCTGTATTCCCGAGTCTGGCTCGGGGTAGATTTTCAATACCAAAAGCGGTAACCCCAAGCCAGACTCGGGATCGCATCGCAGGATCCATGTAGAGGATACTTACCTTGTCCCCTGGATCCTGCGATGTCTCCCCGCTGTGATCTGCGAGACGCCTTGTCTCGCTCGATTCACAGTGCCGAGCTCTGTTTCCTGCGAGTGTTGCGACACACGGGGACGGAGTTCGGCGCCAAATTCAAAAAGTAAAAAACACAGTATAGATACAGTATACTGTAATCTTACAGATTACAGTACTGTATCAAATAATTACACATCCCCTTTGTCCCTAGTGGTTTGTCCAGTGTCCTGCATGCAGTTTAATATTATAAATACTGTTCTTTCTGCCAGGAAACTGGAGATTGTCCATAGCAACCAAAAAATGTCCGTTTACATCAAAAGTGCTTTTAGACCAGCTAGAAAACAGCAATAATGAATTAGAATCACTTGCAGAATTGAGCCATAGTGATTTGTGGGAAAATCCGTCATCAAACACTGAAAGTAATGACAGTGACAATTCTGCAACTGAGCAAATTTCTGTATTTTTGATTTGATTACATTATTGAATAATTTTTATTATTATTATTTGTTATAATTATTTATAGTTATTTATTATATTATAATTTATGATTTTGTGTTTCAAACTTTATCATACCCGGGATTTCTACTAGACTCTTGTTTGGACAGATTTAAGTGAGTTATTCCTAAGAATTACAGGCCTACAATATAAAACGCCAAATTTCCATGCAAAATAATTGTACCGCTTTCAGCATCAAAAATCTGAAATAATCATACCGACAGGGAGGTTAAATGATGCCACCAGAAGTAAAAGTAGATGCCCCCCAAAGTGAAGGGGAATGTCCATAGTAGACATTTGTCACCAGAACATTTGACCAAATTGGAAGATTTATCCTCACCTCTCGCTGTCATGACAACGCTAATGCTGTGTACACACAAGCAGACTTTTCGACCAGACTGGTCCGATGGACCGAGTCCAGCGGACAATTCGACCGTGTGTGGGCTTCATCGGACCTGTAGCGGACTTTTTCGGTTGCAAATCTGACGGACTTTAGATTTGGAACATGTTTCAAATCTTTCCGACGGACTCGAGTCCGGTCGAAAAGTCTGCTCGTCTGTATGTTAGTCCGACGGACAAAAACCAACGCTAGGGCAGCTATTGACTACTGGCTATCAACTTCAATCTGTTCGTAGGGAAAGTTTGTTGGAAGTCCGCTGAAAGTCCGTCGGATAGACCGTCGGACCAGTCCGGTCCAAAAGTCTGCTTGTGTGTACGCGGCATAAGATGTAGGATTTCTTCTCACTTTTTTTCTCATTAAAAATGGTCACTCACCAGGACAAATAAAGAAGGTGAATCTTCCCAGTAGTTACACAGACTGTAGTAAAACTTGATAGGAGTTCTATGTGTTCCCCACTTTATCAGAAAATGTAAAAAAATTAAAAGTTTTGCCTTTACAAATAAATGAAGCTGATTCATTTTTTTTGATACCTTTGTGAATGGGATTTATCTAAAAATAAACTGCATAAAAACGAGTTTCCCTTTAAAGAAAATTATCTCTTAATAATCCTTTACTGTGTATTGATCTTACTTATACTTCATTTTTATTTGATCCAAGTAAAACATGGTAAATTCCTTTTCCTTTAGAGAAAAAAGAGAGCACACCAGCTGCTTTTAAAGCACCAGATAACTCAGATTTATATTTAAATAACTTTTCCCATAGCCAAAAGAATTTGTTTAATAGTCGTCAAATTATGCGGCAAAGGAGAAAATAAAAAAAGACAATTTTGATAAAATTATGAATATTACAAGAATAATATTTTCTGATATGTAGCAAGTAAAAAAAGGAATATGAAATATTCAAATATATGTCTTTAAAAGATAGAGACAATCTGGTGTTTTAGTGCTAGGAGAAAAGCAACATCTTGTCTCTTCTAACGGACGGTTTATAGGAGTTTTTGAACTGATTTAAGCTTACATCTCCTCAGGGACAAGCATTGATTTCAACCATTCTTTCTTGATTACGCAGTATGTTCCATAACACGAACTTACAAAAATTTACTTTGCCATGAAAAACCCCCAGAAAAAATAGTAAAATATAGATATGTCAATTTTCTTTTTCTTTTTTTTTGCAATTTCCCATGGACTTTCAGCTACCGTATTTGGGTTACATAACTCATTAAACTCATAATTTCTTTTCCATAGATTTGTGACTAATCTTTATGCAAAATACATACTAAGAGTGACATAAGGGCATTAAAAACTGCACAGAGAAAGCAGTAGTGTTTTGATTGCTAAACATATGGCTGGCAGCCATAGACGGGGGCACACAAGGTATTAACCAGGGACTATGTACGAATACTTCAAAGCTTTAGTAATGAGGAATGGAAATGTGTCGGCTTTGTTCAACAATTTTTGCAACTCATGAGAAACGAAAGATAGGAGGCATGCATCTAATAGAAATGTTATGGCTTCAAAAATATTTAACTTTTTTTTATGATATGGGAACAGATTTTTATGTTTGTTGGAGATCCAAGTAGTAAGGTTCATGTAGCAAGGTATTTTGCAGCAGCTTGTGAACTGCTCATGAGGCCATCACTATGAAACTTTTAGTGTCTCGGTGCAAGGATTAGCAGCAGAAGTTCCTAGCACATGACAGGGTGAGTATCAGTTTGCAAAAGAAAGGATACGTTTAGGGGTTAGATGAGGTTAGTGTTATGGGAAAAGGGGAGCTCTATGTGTCAGAGAGGACCCGTCCCTCCTCTTCTATAATACTGACAATAATATGTGAATAAGGGGTAAAAAAAGTAGCTTTTACAACTGCAGGCTTCCTTCATACAGGAGCCTCTGTAAGCACCGACCGCACAAAGAGCAGGACGAGGCTGTCACACTGACAGCAGAGTCTTGCAGATTACATGGAAGAAGCAGCATTCTCTGGGTAATCTGCAGGAAAAGCAGCATTCTCTGAGTTATCTGTTTTAGCGGTGTTGTGTATCAGGAGTCAATATCAGTGCTGTTTTTCTACAAAAGATGTAATGTTTGAGGGTTGGTTCTTTGAGTTGTTTGTGTCTCAGGAACGCTGACAGAGGTGATGCACAGTGTTGGCCCAGTCGTTGTTTAATTTTCCTGGTACAGTAACAGTTTTTAAAGTGGACCTTCACCAAAAGTGAAAGTACCTGCCATCCCCCCCCCCCCCCCCCACACACACACACACACCCACCCACACCACAAGTAAGTTGTTGTTTTTTCCAGGTACCTTTTTGACAGGTACAAGCTCCTACCTAATTTTTTACTTAGGTGAGGATGACATTGGTGGTCCCACCCCCTTCCCCACTCGCAGCCATCTGGGGCACATCTGTCAGGGCTGGGCTCCTGTTACCTAAAGAGCAACTATTTTCTTTCAATGCTCACAAGCTGTTTGGTTGTCGGTTAATTGCCAGCCACTCGTTATCACAGTGAGTCGCCAGGTTACCATTAACCTGCCTCATTAGCTAAGCCTAAAGCCAGCCCCTTTTTACTTTTTACTATTTAAGCAGCTTAGCTCATTTCCTCCTTGTCCTTGCGTGGTCTATGACCTCTAAATGTGTTCCCTCCTGTACTCATGTGTATGACTTGGCCTTGCTGACTTCCCTTCCAATTCTTGTTCCTGATTTTGGCTCCTGATTAAGCTGACTTCTGGTTTCCTGACCCCGGCTCATCTGATTACCCGGTCTGGCATCCAAGCCCTGGCTTCTGTTTTTTTTATTACTTTCCTGAACTGTGTTATTTTTGCCATTTCATTAAAGGTATGATTTTAACTGCACTCTGTTTGGTTTATGGTTCTTAACAACATCACACATCCCGAGAGGCTCAGTGCGTCACATGATCTTGCTCATGTGCAGTAAGAAGCCAGTTGTTGTTTATCAGAAACTCACAGACGACTCCCAAAGACAAGTTGGCAGTTCCGGGTGGTGGAAGACAGCATTGGGTGCCATGGCCTGGTAAGAACCTGGTTTTTAAAATTCAGCAGCTACGGTATTGACTTTTCATAAAAAAAGTTTTTCTTTGTTTCTGTTATAAAATTGTGTAAATAAGTAAGTTTTCTCCTTCAGTGATGGGCACTGCAGAGGTAGCACTGATGAGGTGTCACTAATGGGCACTCTTGATGAGGCACTTATATGCAGCAGTGATGGGGACCAATAGGTGGCACTGATGAGCACTGGTAGGAAGCACTGATAACTGGCACTTCCTAGTTACGATGTAATCAGCAGTGATTAGACACAGCTGATCACATGGTAAAGAGCCTATGTCATACTGGAGATGCGGTGTCAGAGCAACACACCGCACCCACGGTAGCACGCGAGTGGTTTATCCTGCTGGACTTCATATGATGCTCAGTCAGGGTAATGAAACCACCACCTGGCCATCATTTTGCTATAGGCCGGGCAGGATATGCTTAAAGTTTAGGATAAAATACTCTAAATTAACAGTTATATTAACCACTTGAAGACCAGGCCTTTTCTGGAACTTATTGTTTAAAAATGTATAAATCAGTGTTTTTTTATTTTTTTCTAGAAATTTTTTTGCACCCCAAATATAATTTGGACTCTGTTTACATATGCTTGCGCGACTTACGTTTGTGTTTGCTTCTGCACACGAGCCCGGGGTGGGGCGCTTTAAAAAAAGAAAAATCTTATTTATTTTACTTTTTTTTTACACTGTCCCTTTATTTTTATTTTCTTTATCACTTGTATTAATATTACAAGAAATGTAAATATCCATTTTAATAGAAATAAGGATGACAGGTCCTCTGTATTGTGAGATCTGTGGTCAAAAAGACACCAAATCTATCATTTACCTTTAACCACTTCAATACCAGCCACTTACGCCCCTTCCTGCCAGGACAATTTTCAGCTTTCAGCGCTGTCACACTTTGAATGACAATTGCGCGGTCATGCAATACTGTACCCAAACTACATTTTTATGATTTTCTTCCCACAAATAGAGCTTTCTTTTGGTGGTATTTGATCACCTCTGCGGTTTTTATTTTTTGCTAAACAAACTAAAAAAGACCAAAATTTTTTAAATAAATGATTTTTTTTTGTTTCTTTCATAAAATTTTGTTTTCCCCTTCACTAACGGGCACTGATGAGGTGGCACTGATGGGCACTGATGAGGCGGCACTGATGAGTTGGCATTGATAAAGTGGCACTGATGGGCACTGATGAGGAGGCACTGATACGTAGAATTGATGGGCACTGATGGGCGGCACTTATGAGTTGGCATTGATAAAGTGGCACTGATGGGCACTGATGAGGAGGCACTGATATGTAGAATTGATGAGCACTGATAGGCGGCACTGATATGCAGCACTGATGGGCACCAATAGGCGGCACTGATATGCAGCACTGATGGGCACTGATAGACGGCACTGACAGGCGGCATTGATGGGCACTGACAGGGGGCACTAATGGGTACTGACAGGTGGCTGTGATGGGCACTGACAGGCGGCTGTGATGGGCACTGACAGGCGACACTGATTGGCACTGCTAGGCGGTACTGATTGGCACTGACAGGTGGCACTGATGAGCAGCACTGATGATTACTGAGAAGTACTGACAGGTGTTACTGCTGGGCAGTGATTGGCACTGTGGTGGGCTGTGATTGGCACTGTGATTGGCACTGTGGTGGGCACTGGCACACTTTATTGTTGTGGCGCTTCTGGGTACTGATTGGCAGGTGAATGTTACATTTGAGGGGTCTGTGCTGATAATCAATGTGCTGATTATCAGCACAGATCCCCCCCCCTCTTAGCTGTCGATCGGCTCTCCCTGTCAGTGCGAACCGTGGAATGCCATTTACAGGCACTTCCTGGTTCACCCGATGATCAGCTGTGATTGGTCACAGCTGATCACGTGGTAAGAAGCCTCTGACAGAGGCTTCTTATCACGATCGGAGATGCGGGGTGTCAGACTGACAGGCTGCGCTCGTGATTGCCGCAATGCACACGGCCGCGCGCCAGCATGTTATCCTGCTGGACGTCATATGACGCCCAGTCAGGATAACAGAACCAATTCCCGGCCATCAATCTGCTATAGGCCAGGCGGGAAGTGGTTAAAAGCAAAAAAAAAAAAATCGATGGCCCGGGAACCAGAAGTGATGTCAGACATTGCTCAGGTCCTCCAAGGGCATAGAGATAAGTGGTGGCCATCTTGGCCTCACTTTTCCCAATTCCCAGCTAACGGCTGCATTGGCATCGCTCCAGGGCTTTACCAATCCATTAGGTAAGCCCAGGAACGACCAATCGCTTCTAAAGGTGATTCCCACGGCAAATCCACGGGACCACTTTTATCTAAAAGAGAATCAACCATAGTAAAAAAAATACCGGGGTTATGGCAGCTAGCTGCTGTCATAACACCAGTATTTAACGTTAAAGTAATTATAAGCAAAACTAGCTGAGTCCAATCCAGCTAGCACCTTGGCTCCTGTGGGTCTGCACGGCCAGTGGTGACAACCTATTATAGCTCCTTCACACAGAAGGCCAGAAATTCTCTCTAGCAGAGCCCTGCATAGCAGTAAAAATCAGACGAGTTCTAAATCTTTGCCACTCTATCCAAACTAAAAAAAAAAAAAAAGTTTTGGCTGGACATAGACTTTTAAGACCTGAAATTTAATCAGCCTCTTTTAGCTCCCAAGTTTGCAGTCTCATCAAGATGCATCTGCATTTTATAAAATATGTTTTAGATAAAATAGAAATATCTCCTAAGAAAAACCGGTATGCAGGAAAGTGTGCCTCACCTTGGGGACATATTTTGTTCCAGCCCCGGCTTCATGACACTCTTTATCTCTATATTTGCGCACAGGTTCTCATACATCTTGTCACTCGATATTGTTAAACTTTTCTGTTCGTCGTTTATATTCCTGAAAAGTTGTGAATCAATAAATATGGGCAAGATTTACGAGGGTAAAGTAATTTCATTGGTTGCGAGTCATGCGGAGAGCGAGCCCATGAATTTAATTTACAAACCGGTTGGCCAGACTATCAAAGGCAGACATGTGATGTTATAAATTGTGACGGCCGGGGGCAGTTACGGTTTCTGTAAAATGCTTGCCACAGAAAAGCTGCATTTGTCGGCACTTTATCGTGAACATTTTAAGGTTAAAGAAAGACATTTATTTACATGTATTCTCAGTAGGTTTAACAGGGATCCCTTTCTTTATAGATTAATAGTTTACATTTATAGATTATTTTCCGTTAAAGAGATGTTGTCTGCTTGCCCATGAAGGGCAAAAAGATCATCAGAGGTATTCAGTAAAGACCTATGCTCTATTTTTTGGCAGTAGTTTCCTTAAAAGAGAAGTATGGGAATGTTTTTTTTTTAGGATCATACGTACCTAGGTGGACCCGAAGCTGCACCTGTCCCCCATCAGCTCTAATGCCGCGTACACACGGTCAGACTTTTCGGCTACAAAAGTCCGACAGCCTGTCCGACAGACTTTCGACGGACTTTTGTCAGACTTTTGGCGGACTTTTGGCGGACTTGCAGCAGACTTTCTTACGAACGGACTTGCCTACATACGATCACACAAAAGTCCGACGGATTCGTACGTGATGACGTACACCGGACTAAAATAAGGAAGTTGATAGCCAGTAGCCAATAGCTGCCCTAGCATGGGTTTTTGTCCGTCGGACTAGCACACAGACGAGCGGATTTCTGGGTCCGGCGTAGTTACGACCTAAAGATTTGAAGCATGTTTCAAATCTAAAGTCCATCAGATTTGCTGCTGGAAAAGTCAGCTGAAAGTCCGCTGAAAGTCCGTGGAAGCCCACACACGATCGGATTGTCAGCCAGCTTTAGTCCGTCGGCGTCCATCGGACTTTTGTAGACGAAAAGTCTGACCGTGTGTACGCGGCATTAGACTGAGAACCGAGCGATCAAAAACTGACGATCACTCGATTCTCTAGACCTGCTCTATGTCGTCAACCGACAGCCGCTGTCTGCTGAAATGGGTCACAAGAGTGCAGAACAAATTGCACTCCTGTGATCCACAGGAGAAGAGCAGCCAAATGAGCTTTCGCTGTACTTCACCCTTAAGAACTGCCTGAGCCTAATTCAGGCAAGCATTTGAGCCAGTTTCAATAGCATTACTGGGTGGGAAATTCAGGTTCCAATTTAAAAACCTGTTGCTATGGAGAATAGGAAATTGTTGGTAATTGAAAACAGCACTGAGCTGGCATACAGACCTGTGTGACAGCTTATCACACAGCTATTCAACCACCCCAACCTATGCAACCTTTGCAGTAAGGTGCACATGGAAGGGAAATGCACATAACAAACAACTATATCTCAACACACTTACCAGCCAGCCTGCAAAACAACCAAATTGTTCCTGTCTAACATTGCACATTAAAATCAGAGGGTTTTGTTTGCACACATTTTTAAATATATGGGTATGCTGCAGTGCCTACGCCAAGGCTCCTCTGTGTACTGCGGGCCAAACTCTATCATTTTCAGAGTCTCCCAAGTTGGAGCACATATAGCAGTGGATAGATAAAGGGCAGGTTTGCCTGGAGGGAGCCCACCTCTCCTTAACCACTTCCCTACCCGGCCATAGTAATATGACGTCCACAGATGGGATCTCCCATCCTGGGTGGACGTCATATGACGGCCTGGGATGCCCGGCCGTCTAGGGGGCGCGCGCGCGCCGCGTTGCTCGGGACCCAGTGCGTGTGCCCGGCGGCCGCGATGTCCGCCGGGCACCCGCGATTGCCCGTTAACCGGGCCGGACCGTGGATCTGTGTGTGTAAACACACAGATCTACGTCCTGTCAGTTGTGAGGAGACCGATCTGTGTTCCCAGTACAGCGGAACACTGATCGGTCTCCTCCCCTTGTACGTCCCCTCCCCCTACAGTTAGAAACACTCCCTTAGGAAACATATTTAACCCCTCCCCGCACCCTAGTGGTTAACCCCTTCACTGCCTGTCACATTTACACAGTAATCAATGCAATTTTATAGCATTGATCGCTGTATAAATGTGAATGGTCCCAAAAATGTGTCAAAAGTGTCCGATGTGTCTGCCATAATGTCGCAGTCACGAAAAAAAATCGCGATCGCCGCTATTACTAGTAAAAAAAATAAATAAATATTTTTTTTTAAAAAATGCCATAAATCTATCCCGTATTTTGTAGACGCTATAACTTTTGCGCAAAACAATCAATATACGCTTATTGCGATTTTTTTTTTACCAAAAATATGTAGAAGAATACGTATCAGCCGAAACTGAGGAAAATTGTTTTTATTTTTTTTTTAAATTGGGATATTTATTATAGCAAAAAGTAAAAAATATTGTCGCTCTTCTTTTGTTTATGCGCAAAAAATAAAAACCGCAGAGGTGATCAAATACCACCAAAAGAAAGCTCTATTTGTGGGGAAAAAAGGATGTCAATTTTTTTTTTGGGTACAACGTCTCACGACCGTGCAATTGTCGTTTAGGCTGGGTTCACACTGCTGCGGTGGCAGACATCGTATGTGATTCGCAGCGCACTGCTGTTCACATCACATGCGATGTCTGTGCTGTGCGATATCAGCCATACAGATAGTATGGCTGATATCACACCGCATTCGGTCCAAACTCGCACAGGACCCTTTTTTTTGTTCGGACCAGAATCGGATCGCATGGGTGTTCACACCTATGCGATCCGATACATGTCCGAATTGTCAGTTCGCAGTGCGATATGCGGGCTGAACTGGGGGTGTCATTAACATTGTATGACACTCCCCAGCAGTTCGCATATGGCAGTGTGAACTGCCGTGTGAGTTGGTGCGATGCGGGAACCCGCAGTAAATTCGCTGCGTTCCCGCACCGCAGCAGTGTGAACCCAGCCTTAAAGTGCGACAGTGCTGAAAACTAAAAATTGGCCTGGGAAGGAAGGGGGTGAAAATGCCCTGTATTGAACCGGTTAAAGCCACAGGGATGCATGGAACTCCCAGCAAAAGCACAATGGCAGTTGAAGGCATCCAGTGTGTCCCTGCATCAAATTCAACTAACTGTACAAAAAAGTGACAACTACCCCAAACTATAAGTAACTAAGTAAGTATAACTATAAGTAACTATAGGTAACTATTAGTAACCTTTGCAGTAAGGTGCACATGTAAGGGCAACGCACATCACAAACAAAGATTTCCCAGCACACTTACCAGCTAGTCTAAAAAAACAACCAAATTGACCCTGTCTAACAATTTATGTAAAAAACAGAGTTTTTGCACACATTTGCAAATATATGTGTAAGTCGCAGTGCCTACATCAAGGCTCCTCTGTGTATTGCGGTCCTAACTCTATGATTTTCAGTTTCCCCACACAGGGCTCTATTCCTGGCTCTATTTAGCTGTCAGTTGGGAGATTCCACAACTGAAAGCTTAGAGTAAACCAAGGGGCTGGAGATACAGCTGATGTCATTACCTGTAATATGACAATGCCTATATTTGAGAAATGACCTGTAACCTTTGGGCAAAGCCTGATGGGGAACTGATAGGCTAGTTCCCTATCAGGTCCACCTTGCTGTTGATTGACAGTGTATGGCAGTGGAAGGATCCATAGTAGCTATTCAGTCCAAAGGCGGCTCTTGAATCTGCCCACTGCCATGCAGTGCCCATTAACAGCAAAGTGGACCTGATGCAGAACTAGCCTCACAGTTCCCCATCAGGCTTCACCCAAGCCTACTACACAGCTCCTTGGCTATGTACTTCTCGGTGTAATGAGCATAGTTGTCAGGGGGAGAGTACACTCCAGAGACCTGTCTCTGACAGCTACATGAATCAGGCACAATTAAGAGCACTTACGGTGCAGCGCCCCAACAGAAATCTAAAGAATGTCTGTGAGAATAAGGAAGTTATCGGGGCATTCTGCTTTTCACAATTCATAAGGGAAACCTAAGTGGGAACTGCCTACTCCTAGTAGTTTGTGATCTTCAGCAATTACATGAGTGAAGCAAACTACAGTGCCTTGCAAAAGTACTCACCCACCTTGGCATTTTTCGTGTTTTGTTGCCTCACAACCTGGAATTAACATGGATTGTTTGAGGATTTGCATCGTTTAATTTACAGAACATCCCCACAACTTTGAAGATTTTTTTTTATTATTGTGAAGCAAACAACAAATAGGACAAAATAACAGAAAAAGTCATTGTGCGTAACTATTCACCCCCCTAAAGTCAATACTTTGTAGAGCCACCTTTTGCGGCTATCACAGCTCCAAGTCGCTTTGGATAAGTCTCTATGAGCTTGCCACATCTTACCACTGGGATGTTTGTCCAGTCCTCCAAAACTGCTCCAGCTCCTTCAAGTTGGATGGTTTGTGCTTGTGAACAGCAATCTGACCACAGATTTCCCCTTAACCCCTTCCCGCCGAGCGTACGCAGATGTGCGTACTCGGCTTTCGGGGGTTATACCGGGATGATGCCTGCAGCTGCGGGCATCATCCCGGTACTGTTTTGTAGAGCGGGCGATCGTCTTTCCTGGTATAACAACTGATGCGGCTGAAAGCCGCTCGGCTGTTATACCGGAGGAGCGGGAGGGGACGTCCCCCCCTCCCGCCGCTCTTACCGGGCCTCCTGTTCCATCGGGAGGCCCGATGACCAATCGGCTGGGGACGGACTGGAACAAAGCTCTGAGTGGCTTCGTTCCAGCCTCCTAATCGTAAACATGGAAGCGACGTCACTTCCCGTTTACTCAGCTGCCAATGGCGCTGGTTTTAAAAGAATATAAAGTATTTAGAATAGCCGTTTGGTGATCTGAATACTTTGAAGTGCAAAGGAGGGATCGGGGGTCTTTTAGACCCCCGATCCCTCCATAAAGAGTACCTGTCACCACCTATTACTGTCACAAGGGATGTTTACATTCCTTGTGACAGCAATAAAAGTGATCTATTTTTTTTTTTTTTTACACACAATTTATAAATATAAAAATAAATAAAATAAATAAGAAAAAAACATTTTTTTTAAAGCGCCCCCGTCCCCGCGAGCTCGCGCAGCAAAGAAAACGCGTACGAAAGTCGCACCCGTATATGTAAACGGTGTTAAAATCACACATGTGAGGTATCATCGCGATCGTCAGAGCGAGAGCAATAATTCTAGTAGTAGAGCTCCTCTGTAACTCTAACCTGGTAACCATAAAAAAAAAAATTAAAGCGCCGCCTATGGAGAATTTTAGGTACCGTAGTTTGTCGTCATTCCACGAGTGCGTGCAATTATAAAGCGTGACATGTTTGGTATCTATTTACTCGGCATAACATCTTTCACATTATACAAAAAAAAATTGGGCTAACTTTACTTTTTGTTTTTTTTTAAATTCATGAAAGTGACCCTTTTCCCAAAAAGTTGCGTTGAAAACACCTCTACACAAATACCGTGTGACATCAAATATTGCAACAATCGCTATTTTATTCTCTAGATTCTCTGCTAAAAAATATATATATAACGTTTGGGGGCTCTAAGTAATTTTCTAGCAAAAAATACGGATTTTAACTTGTAAACACCAAATTTCAAAAATAGGCTTAGTCATGAAAGGGTTAAACCAACCAAGTGTTGCTTTAGCAGTGTGTTTGGGGTCATTATTCTGCTGGAAGGTGAACCTCTGTCCTAGCCTCAAATCACACACAGAGTGGTACAGGTTTTGCTCAAGAATATCCCTGTATTTAGCACCATCCATCTTTCCCTCAACCCTGACCAGTTTCCCAGTCCCGACTGCTGAAAAACATCCCCACAGCATGATGCTGCACCACCATGTTTCTCTTTGGGTAATGTAATGTGTTGGGTTTGCGCCAGACATAGCATTTTCTTTGATGGCCAAAAAGTTCAATTTTAGTCTCATCAGACCAGAGCACCTTCCTCCATACATTTTGGGAGTCTCCCACATGCCTTTTCGCAAACTCAAAACGTGCCGTTTTGTTTTTTGCTGAAAGTAATGGCTTTCTTCTGGCCTCTCTGCCATAAAGCCCAACTCTATGGAGTGTACGGCTGGGGGAATCTACAGCTCCTCCAGGGTTACCTTAGGTCTCTGTGCTGCCTCTCTGATTAATTCCCTCCTTGCCAGGTCCATGAGTTTTGATGTGCGGCCGTCTCTTGGCAGGTTTGCTGTTGTGCCATGTTCTTTCCATTTGTTTATGATAGATTTGATGGTGCTCCTGGGGATCACCAAAGATTTGAATATTTTTTTATAACCTAACCCTGACTTGTACTTTTCAACAACATTGTCCCTTACTTGTTTGGAGAGTTCCTTGGTCTTCATGGCAGTGTTTGGTTAGTGGTGCCTCTTGCTTAGGTGTTGCAGCCTCTGTGGCCTGTCAAAAAGGTGTGTATATGTAATGACAGATCATGTGACACTTAGATTGCACACAGGTGGACATCATTTCACTAATTATGTGACTTCTGAAGGTAATTGGTTGCACCAGAGCTTTTTATGGGCTTCATAACAAAGGGGGTGAATACATACGCACATGCCAATTATCAGTTTTTTATTTCTGAAAAATAGTTTTATGTATATATTTTTCTAATTTTACTTCACCAACTTAGACTATTGTGTTCTGATCCATCACATATAATTCAGATTAAAAAAAACATTGAAATGAAGGCTGTAATGTAACAAAATAGGTAAAAAGCCAAGGGGGGTGACTACTTTTGCAAAGCATTGTAGAAATCATAATTTATAGAGTTTTAGATATAGGAAGAATAGATATTTAGTACATGTAAATAATATTTGCCTTAACCCCTACCTGCTGACCTCCTCCCAGCCCTTTAAGAGTTCTAAATGCCGGTAGACGGAGGTGAGCATTCCGGTCATGTGACTGCTGTGATTGGTAGTTACAGAAGTCACATGATTGGAAAGCTACCGTTCACAAATAGGCCTTGGTGTGCACTCTCAAAGCAGATTTGATTACTTATTGGCTTACCTCTACATAGTTTATCCCCCCCCTTCAGTCCATCATGAATGCTGCTGCCAGACATATCCACCTTACCAACCGCTCAGTGTCTGCTACTCCTCTCTGTCAATCCCTCCACTGGCTTCCACTCATCCAACAAATTAATTTAAAAATACTAACAACTACTTACAAAGCTATCCACAATTTAGCCCACAGCTACATCACTAGCCTAGTCTCAAAATACCAACCAAATTGTTCTCTTTGTTCCTCCCAAGACCTCCTGCTCTCTAGCTCCCTCGTTACCTCCTCCCATGCTCGCCTCCAGGAGTTTTCCAGATCCTCTCCCATCCTATGGAACTCCCTGCACCAATCTGTCCGATTATCTCCTACTCTATTAGCTTTTAGACGATCCCTGAAAACCCTCCTCTTCAGAGAAGCCTATCCTACCCACACCTAACAACTGTATTCGAATTTTCTCCATCACTTCCTCCCCCACAGTTATTACCTTTTGTTTCACTTGACCCACCATTCTATATTGTAAGCCCTAACGAGCAGGGCCCTCTGATCCCTCCTGTATTGATTTGCATTGTAACTGTACTGTCTGTCCTCATGTTGTAAAGCGCTGTGCAATCTATTGGCGCTATATAAATCCTGTATTATTATTATATTAATAATAATAATAACAATAATTTATGAGCCTGCATTTATGCAGTCTCTTGCTGTTAAAGCCCACCCGCTGAGAGACCGCATATATGTATGCACGGCCGGTGGAAACAGGTAAAATGTAATTAAAAACTAGAATATTTATTGCAGCATACCAATCCTTCAGATGTGGTGGCAGTAATGCCGCGTACACAAGAGCGGACTTTTCGAGCGGACTGGTCCGACAGACTTTCTACGGACTTTCAACGGACTTTCCTAACGAACGGACTTGCCTACACACAATCACACCAAAGTCCGACGGATTCGTACGTGATGACGTACGACCGGACTTAAATAAGGAAGTCGATAGCCAGTAGCCAATAGCTGCCCTAGCGTCGGTTTTTGTCCGTCGGACTAGCATACAGAAGAGCGGATTTTTCAACCGGACTAGAGTCCGTCGGAAAGATTTGAAACATGTTTTATTTCTAGTTCTGTCGGACTTTTGGGGAAAAAAAGTCGAATTGTCCAACGGAGTCCGGTCCGCCAGACCAAGTCTGCCGAAAGTCCGCTCATGTATACGCGGCATAATTGTTTTTTTTTTTTTACCAGTCATTCGGTCCTAAAATTACACTCTTAGATCCCTAGGGTTAATTTACTACATACTAATATTATGTTCACTTTGCAAAGCATAGCCAAGGTCCAGAGCATCCAGAGCTTAGAGAATGTGGTGAAATTTCATTTGGCAAAGCATTCCCAATCACATGCAAAAAAATGAAAAAAAAAAAACTTTCTTTTTGCATCTAATTAATTGCATGATGGAAGTCAGCAGAACCTCACCACATCCACTAAGCTCTGGGGAAAATACCCTTGCAAAGTGAACTGCCTATTTTCCTTTAGTAAATCAAACCCAGTGCATCTATAGAGAGGCAGCATTGTCACTCCAGGCTGCTCACATCTGATTTGGACTAGAAAATATTTTCTTCTCTCCTTAATATAAGTTGCCACCTCTAAGGACTTTTGGCAGTATCAACAGGTATTTTTTGGAATCAAAGAAGAAAAGCCTGGACGGCTGCACTCTACACACTATAGTCCACCTTTATTACACAAGTTAAAATAAAAGCATCCTAAAAGCACCTAAATCATCACAGTGGGGGTGGCCATCTGGACTTTTCTTCTTGGACTAAATACACAGGTTTGCGAACTGGGCTGCCACCCAACCAGAGTGTGTGTAAGGTGCATATGAAAGTGGACCAACCTGGAGCGGCACTTTATTGCTTATAGGAGTTTTTTGGACTTTTCAAACAGATATGACAAAATGCTTTACATGGTATATTTAAAGCAGGATTCCGTCCTAAAAAAAAAAAAAAAATAAAGTCAGCAGCTACTAACACTGTAGCTGCTGACTTTAAATAAGTACTTACCTGTCCTGGGTGCCCGCGATGTCGGCCGCCCGAGGCTGACCCGTTCCTCGGCTCTCGGGTCCCGGCACCGCCATCCTAGGAAAGGGAAACAGGCAGTGGAGCCTTGCGGCTTCACTGCCAGTTTCCTACTGCGCATGCGCGAGCGGCGCTCCGTTCTGTGAATGGCCCCATTGTGTTCTGGGAGCACACACAGTTCCACTGTGGGACCACTCACTGAGGAGAAGAACTCACCGCGGAATAGGAAGAGGCAGATTAGGAAGACTGCCTAGCAACAAGGGTTTAGGTAAGTTTAATTTTTTTTTTTTCAAATTTTTTTTTTAATTTTTTTTTAGGAGTTTTGGTAATTTTTTTTTTTCAGGGTGGCCCTCCACTTTAAAGATGAACTTCATGTATTAGCTTTATCACATACTTATAGTTTGTGAGATACTCAAAACAAGCTGCAGCACAATTCTAAATAGGACAATTCTCTCTCTTTCTCTCTAAACAGCAGCAACAATCCTTCACGTACATGAGATAGTTTTGCAGAACAGGTATCGATAGACAGTGGCAGTTTTACTGCAGTATATTGAAGTGCGTCAGTGAAGTTTTACTGCAGTATATTATAGTGCATCAATGCAGTTTTACTGCAGTATATTGAAGTGTGTCAGTGCAGTTTTACTGCAGTATATTGAAGTGCATCAATGCAGTTTTGCTGCAGTATATTTTAGTGTGCAAGTGCAATTTTATTGCAGTATATTGCAGCGTTTCTTAAACAGGTACAATATCTTCTAAACTAGGCCAGAAGAGTCTGTAGCCATTTCAGGCGGTCATATGCAGCGACTGCTCAGTTGGCTGAAATTCAGCGGGAATTACACTTGCCCATAAACCGCCTGATTAGTGACATGCCTACCAGGTGCAACTCAATTTTGGCAATGCTGCAGCTGCGGCACAATCAGCAGAGGGCCATCAATGAGTACCTGTGAGTATGGCATAACGGCAGGCAGCAAGGCAGCTCGGCTTTTTTTCCCCACATCAGTGGCTGCTGATAAAGGATGCATGCACTGTACTGTCACCATTTGAGGAGGCGGCAATGATGATGAGCGGTGACAATGCATGCATCAGTGACACAATCCCTGTTGTGTTCCTGCTGAAGCAGACTCTGCATGGCATGCCTATGGACAGGGCACTCAAGGCAGAGCAGCGGGAGGAAGAGGAGGACTTCCTTTCCTCTTAAGGACTGCTTTATGCAGACACCATTTTTGCAACACCACAGAACACACAAGAGGAGGATTATTGCAGTTTTGGAGCCATTGACGCAGAGGAAGACATACGTCAAATCTTAAGAGATGGTTTTCAATTCCCAGAACTCTTGGGAGTAGTAAATGGCTGGGAGGAGGCAGTTCCAGATAGTGTAATCTTCAGTGAACCCAAGGACTCTGCTTCGCATACCTCCACAAACTTGCAGAGCATGGGCTACCTTATTCTTCAAAGCCTGCGAAAGGATCTGAGAATTTGTGTCATCAAGGAGAAGGATAATTATTTGTTGGCAACCCTCCTAGACCACCATTGCAAGGGGAACGTCTTGGAACTCATCCGATCCCCACAGAAAGAGCATAGGATGAAATATCTTGAGAAAACCTTAAAGAGGAGTTTATATAACGCCTTTCCAGACTCTGGTAGGTTACAGTCTCAGAGAAGCTAGTCTTGAGGCTTCTGTTGGTCAAAGGAGGAGCAGTGGAGAAGGGGGGCCGCCTCAGTGATTTTTTAAAAAATGTTTTAGTCCTCGGCATCTAGGCCTGTCAGCTTCCATATCCAGTCGGCAGCGTCTGCATCATATGGTGAAAGATTATCTAGAGGCAAAAACAGACATGGAGAGCTTTTCTAGTTGACGATCCACTGGGTTACTGGGTCATGAGAATAGACCATTGGCCAGAACTTGCCCAGTATGCAGTTTCTGGACTGCCCTGCATCCAGTGTGCTTTACAAACAGGCATTCAGTACTGCCGGAGGTTTTGTGACAGATAAAAGAGCACATCTGTCCACAGACTGTTGACTGGCTGACATTTATCAAAATTAATCAATCCTGGAATAGGAGAAGTTATGAAGCCCCTGATCCTGATGTGACTGATTAAGTGTTTTTGGGATGTGAAATCTATGCAAGACTGTCTAGGCTGCCTAGCTTTGTGGGTGTTGATTTTATCTGTAAGAATTTTTTTGGTATAGGTTTCATGGGCACAGTTAACACCCAAGGACAACCTTTTCTGCACCTGTTTGATAATTCACAGATCATATAATTAAATTTTTTTACAGCAAGGTCAATTCTTGCTTTCATCAAGAGTACCTCTATAGGGTTACGGTGTGAAGGCAACAACCAAAGCCTCATTTTCCGACACTGTTTGACGGGGGCATATCATTTACATTTTTTAAAGCAAGGCCAGTTATTGCATTATTTCATAAACAGTACCTCCATAATTTTATGGTGTCAAGGCACCACCAACACCCAAAGCCCACCTTTTCCGCACCTGTTACTTCTATCCAAAGTCTGCAAAACAGACATCAAAATTTATCCAAAGAATCTTGTTCAGAGTGCACTAAATTGTGGCTTCATCAAACAGACTGGCTCCCAAAGCCATTGTTTACAAAATAAAGAAAGCTTGCAGGGAAAATGTCATTTATTTTTCTTGATAAATTACGTTTTTGCTGCAGCAGGTTCTATACATGGTACAGATGGGCCACTTTACAGGCAGACCAAGGGGACCCCACATGCACTATATTTAAAGGAATTTTTCATTTTTATTGTTTCACTTTAAGCATCATTAAATCACTGCTCATTTAAAAATGATCTTTTTTAAAAACTTTTTTTGCATTGATAAATGTCCCCCAGGGCAGTACCTGGACCCCTATACCCTGTGTATGCCCAATAACGTTTATATAAGCATTAAAAATGGGCACTTTTGATTTTTCCAGTTTGGTCCCATTGACTTTAATGCGGTTCGTTATTCAGCTCCGAACTTTTGCAATGTTCTAAAGTTTTGTTGCGAACCAAACCGGGGGGGTGTTCGGCCCATCTCTAGTGGTTGAACACTACTACAGTGCCTTGAAAAAGTATTCATACCTCTTTAAATTCTCCACCATTTGTCATGTTACAACCAAAAACGTAAATAGATTTTATTGGGATTTTATGTGATAGACCAAAACAAATAAATATCTGAAAAGTGTGCCGTGCATTTGTATTCAGCCCCTTTTACTCTGATACCCCTAACTAAAATCTAGTGAGACCAGTTGCCTTCAGAAGTCACCTAATTAGTAAATAGAGTCCACCGGTGTGTAATTTAATCTCAGTGTAAATACAGCTGTTCTGTAAAGCCATCAGAGGTTTGTTAGAGAACCTTAGTGAACAAACAGCATCATGAAGGCCAAGGAACACACCAGACACGTCAGGGATAAAGTTGTGGAGAAGTTTAAAGCAGGGTTAGGTTATAAAAAAATATCCCAAGCTTTGAACATCTCACAAAGCACTGTTCAATCCATCATCCAAAAATGGAAAGCGTATGGCACAACTGCAAACCTACCAAGACATGGCCGTCCACCTAAACTGACAGACCAGGCAAGGAGAGCATTAATCAGAGAAGCAGCCAAGAGGCCCATGGTAACTCTGGAGGAGCTGCAGAGATCCACATCTCAGATGGGAGAATCTGTCCACAGGACAACTATTAGTCGTGCACTCCACAAATCTGGCCTTTATGGAACAGTGGCAACAAGAAAGCCATTGTGGAAAGAAAGCCATAAGAAGTCCTGTTTGCACTTTGCGAGAAGCCATGTGGGGGACACAGCAAACACATGGAAGAGGCTGCTTTGGTCAGATGAGACCAAAATTGAATTTTTTGGTCTAAAAGCAAAATGCTATGTGTGGCGGAAACTAACACTGCACATCACCCTGAACCCATCATCCCCACCGTGAAACATGGTGGTGGCAGCATCATGTTGTGGGGATGCTTTTCTTCAGCAGGGACATGGAAGCCCGTCAGAGTTGATGGGAAGATGGATGGAGCCAAAAACAGGGCAATCTTACAAGAAAACCTTTTAGAGTCTGAAAAAGACTTAAGACTGGGGCGGAGGTTCACCTTCCAGAAGGACAACGACCCTAAACATACAGCCAGAGCTACAATGGAATAGTTTAGATCAAAGCATATTCATGTGGCCCAGTCGAAGATCAGACTTAAATCTAATTGAGAATCTGTAGCAAGACTTGAAATTTGCTGTTCACAGACGCTCCCCATCCAGTCTGACAGAACTTGAGCTATTTTGCAAAGAAGAATGGGCAAAAATGTCCCTCTCTAGATGTTCAATGCTGGTAGAGACATATCCAAAAAGACTTGCAGCTGTAATTGCAGCAAAAGTTGGTTCAACAAAGTATTGACTCAGGGGGGCTGAATACAAATGCACGCCACACTTTTCACATATTTATTTTGTAAAAAAAATTGAAAACCATTTATCATTTCCCTTCCACTTCACAACTATGTGCCACTTTGTGTTGGTCTATCACATAAAATGCCAATAAAATACATTTACATTTTGGTTGTAACATGACAATATGTGTAAAATGTCAAGGGGTATGAATACTTTTTCAAGGCACTGTATCTAGAGCTATCTTCAAAGTAACCAATGAAGGTAATGACTCAACCAGGCTAGTTGAATGTTACCCTCCTCGCGAGACAAAATGATGGATGATACAGTACTATTTAGCTGACAAGTTTGCAGGCTAGTAAAGGGGGGTTAATTGAGCTAATGAAGCTTGCATTCTATAATGGAAAAGAAGGTAGCGAAAAACAAACATTTGAGAAGGGGAGATGGCAAAAAGGGAGAGAACAAATAGGGGTATGAATAGAGGTGGAAGGAGTGCAGCCACTCCCTTGTGGCTAACTGAATACTGAAGAGATATCTTCTCTGATCCAATGCTAAAATGTCAACGTAGACCATGAGCTCCAATTTTTTTAAAATTTTCCTTTCCTATCGGAGTCAAGTTTGTTCACCCATTCCACAAGGGGAGGTGTGGTGGTTGTTTTGCAATAGTGGGGAATGACCATCCTGGGCAATGCCAGACATCTTTTTTTGCCGACCTAATGGATCCAGGAGTGCTAATGTAGGAGAAGGCAGGATGTGGGTCATTCTTACCATATGGGAAGCCTAGAGCCTTTAGAGGTATGGCAATGCCAGCAAGTTTCTGGAATCCTGCAGTCTAACTTGTGGAGAACAGAGGGGCACCTGTACCACCTAGTTATGAATTTGAACCCTTCCTTTTGCATCTTGGTTGCTAATGACAATTTGTTAGTCAGAATCAAACACTTTTCCCAGTCTGAGGGGGCAATGGTAGCCTGGAGCTCTTTTTAAATGTAGGTGGGAGGGTCTGAATGAGCAGCAGCTAAATAACAGAATACAGCTGGCAGATGGTATCTGTCCGTTGGTCTTTCTGTAAAAGTAGAGATCCGAATGTAGTTGGACCTAAGAAGTTCCTTTTGAAGAGAGCTTTGTATTTTTCTATCTTGTGATAATGTATTGCCTGCGCTCCACTTATAACCCCAATAAACACTTAAAGTTGAAAAACAAAGATGTGCTTTTTTAACAAAAGACAAATAGCCCTTTTTAATCTACTGGCGAGACTTGACTACATGGGACCTGTTATCGAAAAGGTGAACTAACCCTTTAATATATTTAAGAAACCGAGAAAGTTTTCAAATAAAAAGTCTATATTTTCCCTACAAAATAATGTCATCTGCTGGGTATATCACTAATAATCTTTTTACAGTTTTATGGAGTATTTCCTTTTTCCTTGCGGTGATAGTCATTTCACAATCTAATTTGATAATCTCTGGTTTAGTCACTTATGTTTTCTTTGCAAGAATATGACATGATTGTTAACCTGGAGCTTCAGACATCAAGAAATATTACACATTACAGAAACAAGCAACGCTTCCATCTCCACTTTTTAGACAAAGGTTATTGTAGGCTTAATTTGCTGCTTAATTAAAAATATCTTCCTGAGGTTCTACCAATGACAGTTGAGTTCAATGTACCATGAGCAAAGGCGCTAATTGAATTTTCAAGCTTGTAATGCTAAAATAAGTATGAAATTGGGATAAAGTTTTATTCATTTTTTTTTTTTTTTACTAAAAGACTAAACTTGCCAGGAGGATAGAATTTTACGGTGTGTTTAGTTCTTTCAGCTTCCCTCTTTAAATTAGACAGCAATAAAACATGTTCAAAATTAAATTTGTTTCAATTGTGTACAACTAATAGACTTTTTATGTTTGAGCATGGTTAGATTTAGTTATTTACTGTAGGTAAATAAACTGGAAAATGCAGAAATAATAATAATGGGAACAGGAAATTAACTTCAATTTTCCAGTTTACCTCGGGTCTTTCTTCAAAAGTAGCATATTACAATCATTCTCTCTGTATGTGCAATCAGACCTTTGCATGGTTGAATCAGAAGCAAAGTTATCATAAACCAGTGTGATGTAGTATATGAAAAGGGAATCTTTAAGGGTTGATTCACCCTTTTGCTATAGGTCAACACAAAGCTCATCGACGTGCATTATTGTGCATTGTGTTATGTTAACCCATGCATTTGATTGGGCTTCCTAACGCACCAAAATGCACTAAAAAGGTCTGTGGTAATTTCTTTTTGTAATGCAGCAAACTACAATGCACCGTAGTACCTTATCAAGTCTTGTGGTTTGCTGCAATGCACGTCTTTTGGCGAATTACATTGGGATGCCATTAGGTATGAACGTTTTCACATTCTGGAATGCACGTTCCAACAGACAAAAGTGTGAATTGAGCCTTGATATAGAAGTCCAGTCAAATACTAACTTAGCTTAAATCTACTCACACCCCCATTCTAAGCCCTATTCTAACTACCCTGTAAGGAAAAGATGTCTACACTTACCTATGCGAGGGGCACTACAGTATAGTCACATGATCAACTACCAGCTTCAGTGTAGAGGAGGGAAAGCCGACAATGGATGTCATACTAGTCTATGGATGACATTGTCGCATAGACATTGTAGCCATTGTTAGCAATCTCTTCTGTTCACTGAAGCCAAACCGGAGTTCCCAGGGAATAGGTAAGTATATGCATCTTCCTTACAGGGTAGTTAGAATGGGGCTTAGAATGGGGCTGAGAGTAGGTTTAAGCTTAGTTAGTTTTAGATTCGACTTCTACTTAAACACCTTACTGCCTTACCAATTGCCAGGCCTATTGTAAAATGATGGCCGGGCGGGAGCACTGTTGTTTTGATGTCCTCCCAGGATTGCACCTCACGTGCGTGCCCACGGGCCGCACTCAACCGCCGTGTCCACAAGACATGGCAATGGTAGATCACTGTACGGGCCTGCTGCTGGTACCATGTGACCACTGTGGCCAATCACAGCAGGACACATGACAGTTGTACACAATGAAAGGCTTTGTTACATGCCTTTCATTGTATACTATTGTAATGAGCTTTGTGATTGGTCGCATTCATTACATGGTACAGACAAGGCCAATCACAGCCCATCTGTACCATGTGATTAACGGTGGCCAATTACAGCTAATCACAATAGTAAACACTGAATGAGCAGTTTTTATTCAGATAGGGGGATGTGACAGAGTCATCTGTTGTTAAGGACGCGGCGTCCGGCTTCCTGGCCTGTTTCTGACATGCGCATGTGATACCACCAGCAAAACCTTGGTGATAAAAATTGCATTGAATTGGACTTAAATATTTTATTTTTTTGCTATATTTACGGCACATTTTTCATTTTGCATTAAATACCGCATAACCGTTATTTATTTTGTTGTAAATTGGAATTGTTTTTACCACGTGTGATAATTTATACAAATGAGTCACATGACCGTGTTATCATATGCGGTTATCGTAAGGCTACTTTCACACCGAGGCATTTTACAGGCGTATTTGCGCTAAAAATAGCGCCTGAAAAGCGCACGTAAACTGCCTCTTCTCCAGCCCCAGTGTGAAAGCCTGAGTGCTTTTACACTGGGGCGGTGGGCTTGCAGCATAGGAAGCTCCTCCACTGCCCCTGTCCATTGAAATCAATAGCAATGTAATAATGTCACTGGTCCCCAAAAAGTGTCATTTGGGGTCAAATTTGTCTGACAGCAATGTCGCAGTTCCGCTAAAAACCACAGATCGCTGCCATCACTAGTAAAAACGATAAAAAAAATAAAAGTCCCTAAATCTATCCCATAGTTTGTAGACGCAATAGCTTTTGCGCAAAGCAATCAATATACGCCTATTGCGATTTTTTTTTTACCAAAGATATGTAGAAGAATATATATCGGCCTAAACTGATGAATAAAATGTGTTTTTTTATATATATATATATATATATATATATATATATATATATATATATAATTATTTATTTATTTATTTTTTGGATATGTATTATAGCAAAAAGTAAAAAAATATATATATTTTTTTTCAAAATTGTCGCTCTTTGTTTTTTTATAGCCCAAAAAACCCACAGAGGTGATCAAATACCACCAAAAGAAAGCTCTATTTGTGGGGAAAAAAGAACGTCAATTTTGTTTGGGTAGAGCTTCGCATGACTGCGCAATTGTCAGGTAAAGCGATGCAGTGCCGTATCACAAAAAACGGCCTGGTCATTAAGGGGGCAAATCCTTTCAGTCCTTAAGTGGTTAAAGGTGAAGTATGGGGTTTGTAAAAAAAAAACAAACATACATATTCACCTCTATGCTACAGCATTGGTGTGATGCTTCATCTGTTCCGCATCTGCTCTAAGACCGAGAACTGATCAATCACATGACCACTGATTGCTCAGCACACGGTCTGCTTGGACTGTCAGTTACATCTGCTCCTCCAGCGCTCACTGGAATGGGTAGGCGCAGATGGTTCCAGCTCTCAGCAGCATGCTGAGAGGCAGAGCCAGCTGTTAATCAGGCAGATAGATGGATCCTGACAATAGTTGTTGGGATGCTATGTGAGAATGGAGCAGCTCTGTCACGTCAGCTGTTAGCAAACAATAGTCTGCTATCAGGTCACAGAAGCTCAATAGTAAGTGTACACCCACAATAGATGTATAACCAAAAAAGGTTTGGCCATACATACACTTTAAACAGATTTTGTCATGTTACAACCAAAAAAGCAAATGTATGTTTTTGGGATTTTATGTGATAGACCAACACAAAGTGGCACATAATTGTGAAGTGGAAGGAAAATGATAAATGGTTTTCCAAATTTTTTACAAATAAATATCTGAAAAGTGTGGCGTGCATTTGTATTCAGCCCCCCTGAGTCAACACTTTGTAGAACCAATAGGCGTGCACAGCCCATTGCATTAGGGTGTGCACCCCAAACCTCAAACACATATGCATGTGTGTGCATGTGTATATATACGGAAGGTGTCAGTAGGGCAATAGACGGTGTCAGTAGGGCAGTGGACGGAGTCAGTAGTTTTTATTTTTATTATTTTACTTATTATTTTTTACAGTTTTATTATTTTTATTTTACTGTTTTTTTAGAAGCCCCGTTAGGGGGCCTTGGTGAAATGTCAGGGGTCTAAATGGGGAATCTGCGCCACATGGGGTGATTAGGGTGTGCCCAGGCACACCTGGCACACCCTGTGCGCACGCCTATGGTAGAACCACCTTTCGCTGCAATTACAGCTGCAAGTCTTTTTGGGGATGTCTCTACCAGCTTTGCACATCTAGAGAGTGACATCTTTGCCCATTCTTCTTTGTATTATAGCTCAAGCCCTGTCAGATTGGATGGAGAGCGTCTGTGAAGAGCAATTTTCAAGTCTTGCCACAGATTCTCAATTGGATTTAGGTCTGGACTATGACTGGGCCATTTTAACACATGAATGTGCTTTGATTGAAACTATTCCATTGTAGCTCTGGCTGTATGTTTAGGGTCATTGTACTGCTGGAAGGTGAACCTCCTCCCCAGTCTCAAGTCTTTTGCAGACTCTAACAGGTTTTTTTCTAAGATTTCCCTGTATTTGGCTCCATCCATCTTCCCATCAACTCTGACCAGCTTCCCTGCTGAAGAAAAGCATCCCCACAACATGATGCTGCCACCACCATGTTTCACGGTGGGGATGGTGTGTTCAGGGTGATTTGCAGTGTTAGTTTTTTGTTCTTGTTTCCAGGCCAAAAAGTTAAATTTTGGTCTCTTCTGACCAGAGCATCTTCTTCCACATGTTTGCTGTGTCCCCCACATAGCTTCTCACAAACTGTAAATGGTACTTCTTATGGCTTTCTTTCAACAATATCTTTCTTCTTGCCACTCTTCCATAAAGGCCAGATTTGTGGAGTGCAGGACTAATAGTTGTCCTGTGGACAGATTCTCCCACCTGAGCTGTGGATCTCTGCAACTCCTCTTGAGTTACCATGGGCCTCTTGGATGCTTCTCTGATGAATGCTCTCCTTGCCCGGCCTGTCAGTTTAGGTGGACAGCCATGTCTTGGTGGGTTTGCAGTTGGGCCATACTCTTTCAATTTCCGGGTGATGGATTGAACAGTGCCCTGTGAGATGTTCAAAGCTTGGGATATTTTTTTATAACCCAACCCTGCTTTATACTTCTCCACAACTTTATCCCTGACCTGTCTGATGTGTTCATTGGCCTTTATGATGCTGCTTGTTCACTAAGGTTCTCTAACAAACCTCTGATGGCTTTACAGAACAGCTGTATGTATACTGAGATTAAATTACACATAGGTGGACTCTATTTACTAATTAGGTAATTTCTGAAGGCAATTGGTTCCACTAGATTTTAGGTAGGGGTATCAGAGTAAAGGGGGCTGAATACAAATGCACGCCACACTTTTTAGAAATTTATTTGCAAGAAAATTTGAAAACAATTTATCATTTTCCTTCCACTTCACAATTATGTGCCACTTTGCGTTGGTCTATCACATAAAGTCCCAATAAGATAAATTTACGGTTTTGGTTGTAACAGGGCAAATTGTGAAAAACTTCAAGGGGTATGAATACTTATTCAAGGCACTGTATATTCAATCAGGCAGGCCCTTGCACTACATGGTTGAAGGTAAATCTAAAAGAAATTGAAAAAGAAATTTGTATAATATATGGCCAGCTTTACGCTACCTTTGAAAGTGAGTCCTGATGCTTTTCAGCTATAAACATTCTCCTGGCCAAGATGGTGATGGTGTACTTGCAACTAACTTTACTCATAAGCCATCAGCCTTCTTGAATCTTCCACTTAAGGTGCACAATACTACCAAAACCTGGAGCAGCAGATACAGCGAAGGAAGATTCCTTCCATCCATGACCCATTGGTTTGTCTTAGTAATGACAATGATAAATCTCATTTATAACAGCAGGAAGCGGAACATGTAACTTTGACTTTGCCAAGAATGAACATCTGTTCTTGTCATCTACATCATCCTCACAGAAAAGCAACACAATGCTTCTGCTTCTCCCTATTGCATGTTTAAAATGAATCCTGCATCAATATACAAGGTCCACTAATTAGTTAGATTTCATAATGCAAAAAGGCTACAAGAAATGAAAAAAAAAAAAAAAAAACATCTTAAGAGAAAACGTATCAAATTTACCTACTATATCTTTCACCCATGGGCCACAGGTGAGAGTATAATCATTTGAGATCCTCGGGAATATCCTGGGGATGCTTGATTACAAAAGTCAAAGGGAAAATAAACGTTGGATCCTCAAACATGTACATGTTTTTAATAGGCGGCGGGGTTCAGCTAATGGGTATATCTTATATTTTGATGTCAGGTCTTCTTAAAAGTAATGTACTGATAATTCTGAGAAAAACAAAAGTTTCTGTCCTGCATCTGTCAGTAAACCTTGATTTTAATTTGCTCTTTAACTGATCAACATCGTCAGGGACAATGGTCACAATTTTAAGGCCTCTTTCAGATGGGCGGACTCCGGCAGCGGATCTCTCCGCTGATCCCCAATGAAGAGGCGGAAGACAGATACGGACAAAGCCCACTTTCCTCTATTTACAGTTGGATGGAAACGGACCCTTTCCATTCGACATAGACAGCACTTTTTCCTAAAAGTGCATAATAACAATATTTTTATTCCTATGAATTTAAGAAATCTAGATTGCTTTGTTGAAAGCTGAAATGTATTCTGATTATATTTTGCTTTCCCCACTCTTCAACATGCAAGTGAAATTATTTTAAAAAGCCTTTTTATTTTCAATACATACCTGTTTTAGGCCCAGTGACATCATCACTAGATCTTTTTTCTTTTCTTTTCAATGCAGGCAGATTATGGCTGGTAGGAAGGGCTCACAGGGTGCTGAAAACAGGATTCTGTAGTGACTCCCACATTTGATGCTGAACGTCCATGATTGAAGGAACTGAAATTCAGTGAATGAAAGGGGTGAATCAGGGACAGTAAAGCTGGAGAAGAAAGAGCTAGATGGTGCTAGATGCCCTGCCAGGAAACAAGGTGGGCTCTATTTGACTTGCTGCAGCTTCTAGTGCACATTGTGGGAATCGCACAGTGTTCAGTGAAATCATAGTAAGCAATTCCAGTACAGGAGAGGAGCCTGTGTAAGCAGTTGCTTCCATGGGGTTTATTTGTTTTGACTGTTTAGTTTAGCTTACCCTGCTGAGGTGTTACTCCCTGGGAGGTAAGGGTTACCTCTGCTGACCAGGTTTTCCTGATCTTTTTGGGAAAGTAATGCCCTCTGCTGGAGCAAACGCATAAAAAAAGGGAACCACCTCTTGGTCTTAGTAAGTATGACAGCCATGATTACATGTCTCTCCATTTAAGGAATAGAATGCTGCTAAAGATGTGAATTACTTCCTGCATTTAACCACACCCATGGGAGCACAATTGGGGTACCAGGGATATGAACATATGCCACAGCTACATGGACTTTGGGACTTAAGGACTTTCTTACCTTGACAATGTATGACTACCTCATGGGCAGTTAGGGGCACCAAGAGAACAGCTATGGGGAACTTAACAGAACATGCACAAGAATGTTTATTTAAGATACCGTGTGATCTGTTTGTTACTTTTGAACATCTTCTGTAAAGAATGTTTATTGATATTCAACTTGGCCTGGTCTGAAGTCGCTTTAGGACAGTCTTAATAGGGTGCAATGCATGTATGGCATATCACACCAACAGGGCTTAATAAAAGCACAAGACGAGTTAGAGAAGATGCAGTACCAATGTCTAATGTGCAGTGAAGCTATTTGGAGGAGGCTATATTGCCGTTGTCAATGACTATACTACTAGTGTTGATAGCATAAGAAGCCAGTCTGCCAGGAAGCGGTGACTTGGCAAAGGTGATGGAGGACCTAGTAGTGAAGGAGCTTCTGTGCTTCGGCTCCTTCTCTAGCGAACAGAACATCAATACTTGGTCTGAAAGTGCAGCACGGGGAGTCCTAGGAACCTGAAAGACCTTCCTTTTTCCTTTATCTCTATTACTAATTAACACCTCTATTAGTTTTTTATACTGTCCAATGTATATTACCACACACTTGGACCAAAATTAATACGCCACTCGTTTATTTCTGGGTATTGTACAGTATTAAATACAATATACAAACAGGATATGACTGGGCCATGTTTCCATTAAACCAATGGAGACTGTCCAGCTATCGTTCTACCACCCAAAGAGGACAAACCCTTTTACATGGGGTAAGTGTAGGAACAGTGAAGGGTCAGTGAATCCTAAAACATATGCTCCAAATATAGGCATTTCTTCTTATATGTATCATCTTTAGGTATTGCTTAATAAAAACAACTTTTACAGTAAACAGACTTATTGCGTAAATATATTCCAGGCTTCAGCCTTGTGGTTAGAGCCAAGCTGCAACAACTTTCTATTTTCTTATAGTAAGCCTTATTGCTAAACATAAACTGTAAAAATAATATTTAAACTTAAAGAAGTTTTATTCCCTGTACACATGATCGGATTTTCCGACAACAAATGTTGGATGTGAGCTTGTTGTCGGAAAGTCCGACCGTGTGTATGCTCCATCGAACATTTGTTGGCGGACTTTCTGCCAACAAATGTTGGCTAGCAGGTTCTCAAATTTTCCGCCAACAAATTTTGTTGTTGGACTTTCCGATCGTGTGTACACAAGTCCGTCGGACAAAAGTCCATGCATGCTCGGAATCAATGCTCACCAAACCCAACATTAGCAAAAGGAGCCCAAAGGGCTCGCCTTACGCCTTGTACATCACTACATTCGTAATTGTTGGCCAACATTTGTATGAATGTGTGTATGCAAGACAAGTTGGAGCCAGGAACCTTCGAACAAAAATCCACGGTTTTCCGCCAACAAATTTTTGTTGTCGGACTTTCCGATCGTGTGTACACACTCCGTCACACAAAAGTCCACGCATGCTCAGAAGCAGAAGCCGCCGATCTTGTTAACTAGCGTTCGTAATGGAGAATTAACATTCGTGACGTGGCAAATTAGGAAATCTCCAAATGCAGCGCACAATTCTCTTCTTCTTTAATTGGATAATAATGAAGCTGCTTTGCTGGTGATACTGATGGAGTTATTGCAAATGAATTTTCAAAGGCTTTTTTTTTTTCAAGTGCTATCAAGATTAATAATAATAATAATAGCGCAAAATAAAAAACGCAAAAAGTAAAGCGCGAATCAACACTCACCAAACTTCTACTAACACAAAATTAGCAGAAGGAGCCCAAAGGGTGGCGCTAAAGAGCTGAAAAACCACGTAGTATGTCTAGTACGTCACTACGTTCGTAATTTTTGGCCAATATTTGTGTGACCGTGTGTATGCAAGACAAGTTGGAGCCAACAACCTTCAAACAAAATTCCACGGTTTTGTTGTCGGGAAAGTCCGATCGTGTGTACAGGGCATTACAGATTATGTTTCACTAAAGCACAAAGCATTGTAAATATTTCAAGGGGTATTTACAAGAAAATCACAGAAGATGGAGTGAGGCCTCGGGAGTTAATAAGCACAGGATATGTACAACAGTACAGCTTCCTAGTATTCAAGTGAAACATATGAATCAACATCATTAAGAATGAGGTTAAGGCTCACGATAGTACAAGATGTAGGGACGGGGTAAGGGACACTGTCTGGTCCATAGACCCTTCCAAGGATCCCTATTAGGGGGTTAGTGCAAACCAGTTACACACCGTACCACCACCCCTCCAGCAGAGTCACCCTCCAGTAACGTTGCAGTGTAATGCCATATTGAGAGCTCTTTTGAACTGTCCTGTTCTACAGTGTACCAATCATTTAATCATTGAGACTATTCAAAATCTAAATAACTACTATAAGGTTCCCACTTTGCTAAGGCCAGTGTGTGTGTCATCCCTCCCATGGGGCTCCCGTGGTCATGGCCCCTTTTACACACATTGGCAGGTTAAAGCAATTGAAAGAATACTTTGTCTGTGTCTGAGGTCCTTAGTTTTGCTGAAAAGTTTGAGAATGATACCAGGGAAATTATTTAACTTAAAGTGGGGTTCCACCCAAAAAAACAAACATATCTAAAAAATTCTAAAAAAAAAAACAAAAAAAACATTTGGATATTTTTTTTTACTTACCTCTAAATGCCTGTTGCTAGGTGGTCCCTCGTAATCTGCCCCTTCGTCTGCCTGGGCTGATGACATCACTTCCCCCTGGCACAGGAAGGGCTCGGCTCTTCTCCCTCCCTCCTGTCAATCATCTGGGACCCATTGCAGGTCCCAGGTGATTGAGCGGCCAATCACGGCGCTCGGCGCCGCTCGCGCATGCGCAGTGGGTCCCAGGCTGCGAAGCCACAGCCCGGCGCCCACAGTTGAAATGCCGGCGCCGACGAGCGGAGGGGGGGGACGAGCGGGGCTTCGATCCCCCGCGCCGCTGGACCCAGGGACAGGTGAGTGTCCAATTAAAAGTCAGCAGCTGCAGTATTTGTAGATGCTGACTTTTATTTTATTTTTTTTTTAATGGCCCCCCTGGGTGGAACTCCTCTTTAAGGCTGCTCATTATCCTGAAAGCAATGAGATACAGCTGAAAACGTGTTGTGAAGGAAATCTTTTCTCTTAATTTTGAATATCAGGAGAATCCTAATCTCAACGGCCAATGTTCCGAGTGTGAAAGATTATAAACAAGTAAATAGCGATCCTTTAGATGTGTATATACATCTAACATTATTTCATTAGACTGAGCTTCTGAAGCTGTAAATATTTCAATTAACCTATGCCTCCCTCATTTACGTATACATCAGTGACTACTTGCTGCTTATTTTCAAGGTCGAGCTTATAAAATACAGAATATCTCATGTGCTGCGATGCGTGGGAGAAGTAAACAAAGGCAGCAAAATCTACTATGACAATGAATAGACATTGGTGATAAAAATACAGACATAAACAGTTTAGTGCTCACCCACTCTTTAACCCATTGAGGCTGGCCGGGTGATACACATAATACACGTAGTACAGTGGAATCCCCTAGCATGAGGCTCCAAGAGTTCCCAAAGCTCCATCAGACAGGGGAACATGCTGACAGCAACCCAGCCTGGCATAACTGGGACTTCAGTGCCCTATTTCTGCACACTCTGGAATTGCCTCTCCATCAGGTCCCACTAAGCCCCAATGCAGAGAGTCTTTCCAGGAGATGTCCCTATATATAGCTTAGAGGAAGGAGTACAAACAGTCCATAAGTTATGTCCAGAGAGCGTATTGACAAGAGGAGAGACCAACATAAGGGGTATCCAGGAACCCAGCATCGCCAACAGGGGGATGTGAATAATCCCAAACTGCAAAGTCTTCCCACATTACCCCCCCCCCCCCCAAGGGAGAACGTAGTCTCACAAAGATGTCAACCAATATAAATCTGCCCTCCAAAAATACAATTCTTGCCTCCACACTGCCAAGCAGACCTATTTTATCACTCCTCGCATTTACACCTTCTCACCCCGTCTATGTCAACTCTTCTCTACCTTTAACTCTCTACTTTGTCCTCCACTGCCTCCACTCACTAACTCAATCACTGCCCAGGAGATCACCAATCACTTAAAAAACAAGATAGATAATATTTTTGACGAAATCTCCACTCTACAGATATCCCCCCACTTAACACCCCATGTTCACAGGTACACTCAACACTTCCCTTATTCAAGCCTGCTACTATAAACAAGGTTGCTAAACTTTTTTCTAATGCTCACCTAACCACTTGTCCCTGGAACCTATTCCCTCTCAAATGCTACGGTCAACCTCTGACTCTATCCTACACTCTCTAACCCACATCTTAACTCTCTCCCTCTCTTCTGGCATCTTCTACAACTCTCTAAAACATGCACTAGTCACGCTCATACTTAAAAAGCCTTCATTGGACCCCACCAATCTTAACAACCTACACCCCATCTTCATGATCCCTGTTCTGCTCATATTGTTCATATTAATATGTGCTATGTGCTTTTACAGTTTATACTGTAATGTTAGTTTATGTTGTTGCCATCTAGTGGTCAGAGATGGTATTACTTTGCCAGAGCTTGAAGGAAGTAGGATTCTCCTCATAGTAAAAGGCAGTAACCTTTAACCTGGAACTGTATTTCCTTCATTTCATTACTGCTCCTGTATCTAATACACTGCGTGAAGAAGAGCTCTTAAACTATTCCTGGACTAATGATGGAATTGTCTGTGAGTACTCTTACTGATAGAGTGATAGAGTTTAATGTACTGACACATATGTTTGTTTATGCTTATGTTGTAGTTTTACAAAGTTATTCGGGATAAAGAATACATACAGATCTGATGTCTCACGTTTCTTGACTTCTGAATTATTGTTAAGCTGTCTGACTAGTGTTATACAACAGTTCAATAACGCGAAGCAGAACAGTAAAAAGACATCTACGTGGCAGTCTGGAATAAACTGAGATGCCATTACTGCAGCATGAGTCTCAGATCAGGAACAAAGTACCAGGCTGATGACATGCTACCGCAGACACAGCAAGGCAGGGAGAACATTCCCAGTGCCCAGCAAGATGATGCACATTCGCATGTGTCCAGATCTTCACGGGCTAGCAAGATGTCCTCAGCAGTTAAAGCTCGTGCCAAGGCAGAAGCCGCCCACATCCAGCTACAGTACGCAGAAAAAGAAGCCATGATGATGCATGAGTTAGCAGCAAAGAAAGCTGCCATCGCACAAGAAGAAGCGGAATTAGAATCAAAATTGCTCATCCTGCAGCGACAGACTGCTGCTGCAGCTGCTGAAGCAGAGGCCGCTGCCTACATGGGAACAAGTCGTTCTGGAAGTGAAAAATCATATAAAGACTCAGAGGTTCCAGAAAAACCTCTATTCTCTGCAGATCATACAAGTGAGTACATCCAGAACCTTACTACTGCGCATGCAAAGAAACAGTCTCCTAAACCTGAAGCAAAGGAATTCAGGCCGAAATCAATAAGCCCCCTGAGCAGGCCCAATCAACCACATGAGGTCAGCGGCTGCCAGCAAATCAAGACTGAAGCACCAGAAACCCCTAAGAACAAAAAACAAGTGTTCCCATCACCTCAACCTATAGATTACATGTGTGAACAACAATGTGCAGTGGATGTCACCAAATATCTCATCCGCAAAGAAATGGTAAGCTCAGGCTTTCTCCAATTTGATGACTGTCCTGAAAACTATTGGGCATGGAAATCTTCCTTTCTGAATGCCACTGAAGGTCTGAACTTTTCACCAGCAGAAATGCTTAATTTAATGATAAAATGGCTTGGTACAGAGTCAGCAGAGCATGCTAAGAGGATGAGAAGAGCAAACCTGTTCAACCCTGCAGCAGGACTCAACATGACCTGGAAAAGACTAGAAGAAACGTATGGATCCCCAGAGGTAATAGAAGAAGCACTGCTGAAAAAACGTGAAGTCTTTCCCAAAGTGGGCTACAGAGACAACGTGCGGCAACAAGAACTAAGTGATCTTCTACTAGAGATAGAATATGCCAAAGAGGATGGCTACTTGCTAGGACTTTCATACCTAGATACAGCTAGAGGCACTAATCCCATAGTAGAGAAACTACCCTCAAATCTGCAAGACAAGTGGATGTCTGTGGGAGGTAAATTCAAAGAAGATTATGGAGTCGCTTTTCCCCCTTTCTCTGTGTTTTCTAGGTTTGTCAGACAGCAAGCGAAAATCCGAAGTGATCCCAGTTTCGCCTTCACCACCAGCGGCAATCAATCACACAGACCTGAGAAATCTCACAGACCTCACGGTAGGACCTCTGTATCCACACACAAAACAGCTGTACCTTCAGAAGTCACAGACTATCAAAGCACCCACAAGGTACACACCATAGAAAACCCTGATAGACATTGCCCAATACACAAAAAACCACATCCACTAAAGAAATGCAAAGGCTTTAGAAGCAAACCTATTGCAGAGCGGATGTCCTTCCTTAAAAAGAACGGCATCTGTTTCAAGTGTTGCGGATCTACTTATCACGGTGCTAAAGACTGCAAAATACCAGTAGAATGTACAGAATGTGGCAGTGAGAGACATATTGCAGCTTTGCACCCAGGCCCTGCTCCTGCCCCAATAGAGACTGTAGAACCCAGGAAAGATCAGGGCAGGGAGCAACAAGAGATCCCACTCTCCTCAGTAATGTCTAATTGCACTGAAGTATGTGGACAAGGCAAGAGTGCACGTTCATGCTCTAAAATCTGTTTAGTGACTGTGTATCCCACTGGCAAGAGAGAAAGGGCAGTGAAAATGTATGCAGTGCTAGATGAACAGAGCAACAGATCCCTTGCAAAGTCAGACTTCTTTGATATCTTTAATCTTAAGGCAAGTGCAGTTCCATACACTCTAAGGACATGTGCGGGGACAATTGAAACCACAGGGAGAAGAGCTTCTGACTTTACCATTGAATCCTTCAATAAGAAAGTGCAGTTTCCACTTCCTACCCTAATAGAGTGTGGCATGATACCTGACGACAAAACTGAGATTCCCTCTCCAGAAGTAGCCCATCACCACCCTTACCTCCGCTCAATTACTCACCTTATCCCAGCTGTTGAGCCAGATGTATCTATCCTTCTACTTCTTGGGAGAGACATCCTTCAGGTTCACAAGGTGCGCCAGCAAATCAATGGACCTTATAATGCCCCCTATGCACAGAGACTGGACCTGGGGTGGGTCATTGTAGGAGAAGTTTGCCTGGGGACAGTGCACCAGCCTGACAATATTACCACTTTGAAGACATCTGTGTTAACAAATGGACGCACATCCCTACTCAGTCCCTGTCACAACAGCTTCATTGTCAAGGAAAGCTTTGGCAGGTCAACACAACACTGTGACTCCTCTACTCTATATGGTAAAGAAGAAGTCAATTCCAACATTGAGACAGACAATCTAGGGATTACAGTGTTCCAGAAAACTAAAGATGATGATAAACAGGCCATCACTATAGAGGATCAGACCTTCTTGCAGATTATGAATAGAGAGGCTTACCAAGATGACAATCACAGTTGGGTGGCCCCTCTTCCCTTTCGCACACCCAGACGTGTTTTGCCTAGTAACAGGGAACAAGCCATGAAGCGTTTGCATTCACTCAGCAAAACTCTGCAGAGGAAGCCAGAAGTGAAAAGAGATTTCAATGAATTCATTAAAGGGATGCTAGACAATGATCACGCTGAAGTTGCAGGACCACTTGAAACAGACAGGGAACACTGGTATCTACCAATGTTCGGTGTTTACCAACCACACTGTGAGCCGATAGACACTGCTAATGTTTATCCACTCATAGAGCCCGAAGCTGACCCTGAAATCAAATCAGAAATTACGAGTTTCAGTACCAAAGCTTCTGAAGCCACACTTCACTCACATTGCTTTGATAGATATTCTTGTTGGAAGATATTAGTTAAGACCCTAGCCAGACTCATCCATGTCGCTAAAACCTTCCGGAGAGAAACCAATAGCGATCAGGTCAGGAGGTGGGAAAGTTTCCATGAACAGGTCAATCTAGTAGAACTTGCTCAAGCAAAGTCTGTTATAATTTCTTCTGTCCAAAACAAACATTTCCAGAAGGAAATTGACTGCATCAAAAAACAAAAGACATTCCCAAAACAAAGCCGTCTTAGGAGGCTTAGCCCCTTTTTTTTTTTTTTTAATTATAAACATAAGTTTATTTAGAATATTGTGCAAGTAAATATCATACAAGCATAATGTACTTTGTGCGTGTCACAAGAATGGTTATGTAGTATTCACATGCATGTACAAATTTCCGTATTGAGAGTCAAAATAAAATAAAATAAACTAAACATAACATAAGAACTCTGGCACTACTGTAATGGCTGTTAATCTATGCTGATAGGACAAAATCTCACCCCAACACTCCACTCCATGGCAATTCAAAACCTCCACACTGGTCACTGGGCAGTTCACGGCAGCAGACCTCTTATCTATACAGCAATCTATGCCTCACATGTGTTGGTGTTGTCAATCCATTTATCCCATATCCTATTATATTTAGCTGGACAGCCCCTGTGTTTATATATAACCTTTTTATAGGGTAGGGATAGGTTCACCATTTTAATCCAGTCCTGAAAAGTAGGAGGGGAGGCCCTCATCCAATGTTTTGCCACCAGTTTTCTGGCGCAGAATAGAGATTCATAGATGAAAGTAGCAGTAAATTTGTCTATGGTAACGTCTGGGAGCAACCCTAGAATGCATAACCTAGGTTCCACTTGGACAGGGGAACCCATATCATCATGCAGGAATGTGATAATTTGGTTCCAATAGGTTTGAATAGCCGGACAGGACCATATAAGATGAAAAAAAGAGCTTACTGGACTCAAACATCTTGGACAATGAGTATCTTGGTTTTGGGAGAATTTGGCTAGCCTAGCTGGCGTGAGGTAAGATTTGTGGATTATGTATAGCTGCGTCATTCGTTCCGGGAGTCTGGGGGAGGTCTTTTTAACATTTTCTAGGACTTCATCCCAGTCCTCATCTTCTACCGGGCCTATGTCTCCTTCCCATCTATTTTTTGCTGTGTTAATTATGTCTGATACCAAGCGTGCACGGAGGGCTAGTTACAGTGTAGATATTAGTTTCGATGGTTCCGCACCTGTTATAACATCCACCATGGACAGCATTTGTGTATTTGGATACCCGCTTGAAAATTGAGTTTGTAGGGCATGTGTGAGTTGTCTATATTTAAATAGCATACGTGGAGGTAGTTGAAACTCAGTACTCAAGGATCTAAAGCTTCTTACCCCTGACGGGGTGACTACTTGGTGTAAAAAGGTTATACCCCTCGCAGCCCACTCCACCGCCCCAGGGATCGACATCAGCTCTCTTAGCTGCGGGTTGTGCCACAATGGGGTGTGGGAGTGGAAGAAATCTGCCCCGGTCATTTTTAATGCTATTTCCCATATACGTTGGTGCTGTTTCAAGAGAGGTCCTTGGTCGGGCTTACCCCTCCTGCACTGTCCACTCCTGAATAAGACCTGCAAGGGGGTATGGGTGACCTTAGTTGGTTTATTGCAGACCAGGGTCTGGTATTTGTCACTGTCTGTATGATAAATATGATAGAAGTGTGATAGTTGTGCAGCTATATAATATGAATGGAAGTCTGGTAGGGCTGTTCCTCCTGATGTGGTAGGGTTCTTAAGAGTGTTCCAAGCCAGTTTGTGTCTTCCTGAGCCCCATACAAATGAGTTAATGATTTTGTCTATTGTTTTGAAAATGGCTTAGCCCCTTTTTAGACAAGAATGGGTTGTTGAGAGTAGGAGGACGTTTGTCTCTTGCTGAACTTTCAGAAGAAGAGAAACAGCCTGTCTTTATACCTTATGATCACCACGTTGCGACACTGCTTGTTAGGTACTATCATGAACAAGTAGTTCACCAAGGGCGACACATCACAGAAGGTGCAATTAGATCCGCAGGTCTCTGGATTCTTGGTGGCAAACGCTTGGTATCAGCTGTTATACACAAATGTGTCATTTGTCGCAAACTGCGAGGAAAATTGCAAAGTCAAAAGATGGCAGAGCTACCAGAGGACAGAGTAATTGCTCAACCACCTTTCACCAATGTGGGCCTAGATGTATTTGGTCCATAGTCTGTTTTAACCTGTTGCACTAGAGGAGGCAGCGCGGACAGTAAACGATGGGCAGTCCTTTTCACTTGTTTGTCCACCCGAGCTGTACACATAGAGCTGTGGCGGAATTACCAGGGTCGCAACAGTCGCAGTTGCGACTGGGCCCGGCATTCAGCCACTGTGGGGGGGCCCAGCGGGGTTGATCTTCACACACGACTCTGAGCGGAGATCTGTGTCATAGATTAATAGCACAGAGAGACTCCGGCGGCATTAACGTTCTATTTGTCGGTCCTCTCTGGCACAGATGAGAGAGGACACACAGCTGATCTCACTGCTCCCCCTTCTCCCCTGTCCCCTCTCCTGTGTGTTCCGCAGGAAATATGAGCTCTTTAGCTTCACACTTGAGTGCCCGCGGAACACACAGGAGAGGGGAGGGGGGAGAAGGGGGAGCAGAGAGATCAGCTGTGTGTCCTCTCTCATCTGTGCCAGAGAGGATCGACAAATAGAACGTTAATGCCGCCGCCGCCGTCTCTCTGTGCTATTAATCTATGACACACGATCTCTGCTCAGAGCTGTGCTGTCCTGAGAAAGCAGACAGCACTGATAGAAATTAATAGCAGGGACTGATGAGCACTAATAGAAGGCACTGATGAGCACTAATAGAAGGCACTGATGAGCACTAATAGAAGGCACTGATGGGCACTGATGAGCACTAATAGAAGGCACTGATGGGCACTGATGAGCACTAATAGAAGGCACTGATGAGCACTGATAGAAGGCACTGATGAGCACTAATAGAAGGCACTGATGGGCACTGATGAGCACTAATAGAAGGCACTGATGAGCACTGGTAGAAGGCACTGATGAGCACTGATAGAAGGCACTGAAGAGCACTAATAGAAGGCCCTATGGGCACTGATGAGCACTAATAGAAGGCACTGATGAGCACTGATAGAAGGCACTGATGGGCACTGATAGAAGGCACTGATGGGCACTGATGAGCACTGATAGAAGGCACTGATGAGCACTGATGAGCACTAATAGAAGGCACTGATGAGCACTGATAGACAGCACTGATAGAAGGCACTAATGAGCACTGATAGAAGGCACTGATGAGCACTGATGAGCACTAATAGAAGGCACTGATGGGCACTGATGAGCACTAATAGAAGGCACTGATAGACGGCACTGATGAGCACTGATAGACGGCACTGATGAGCACTGATAGAAGGCACTGATGAGCACCGATAGACGGCACTGATGAGCACTGATAGACGGCACTGATGAGCACTAATAGAAGGCACTGATGGGCACTGATGAGCACTGATAGAAGGCACTGATGGGCACTGATAGAAGGCACTGATGAGCACTGATAGAAGGCACTGATGAGCACTGATAGAAGGCACCGATGAGCACTGATAGAAGGCACCGATGAGCACTGATAGAAGGCACCGATGAGCACTGATAGAAGGCACCGATGAGCACTGATAGAAGGCACTGATGAGCACTGATAGAAGGCACTGATGAGCACTGATAGAAGGCACTGATGGGCACTGATGAGCACTGATAGAAGGCACTGATGGGCACTTATAGAAGGCACTGATGGGCACTGATAGGAGGCACTGATGAGCACTGATAGGAGGCACTGATGAGCACTGATAGGAGGCACTGATGAGCACTGATAGGAGGCACTGATGGGCACTGATAGGAGGCACTGATGAGCACTTATAGGAGGCACTGATGAGCACTGATAGGCCACATTGATGAGCACTGATAGGCAGCACTGATAGGAGGCACTAATGTGCACTGAAAGGCTGCACTGATAGGTGGCATCGATGGGCACTGATAGGTGGCACTGATGGGCACTGAGGAACACTGATAGGCAGAACTCAGGCAGTATTGATGGGCTTTGATGGACAGAATTGAAGAGTACTGATAGGTGGCACTGATGGACGCAGTTAGGTGGCATTAATGAGCACTGATAGGTGGTGCTGATAGGCAGAATTGATGGGCACTAATAGGCAGCATTAATGAGCACTGATAGGTAACACTTGCAGTTGGAAGTGATGGGCACTGATAGATGGCACTGATGGGCACTGATGATTGGGGCACTGATTATCAGTGTAAACAATTTACTGACATTCTTGACAGTTAATGGCAGTCCTTTCCTAACACAAACACAGCGTGTGAGGAAAGGGCTGTGGATAACCAGTCTGTTTACATGTGATCAGCTGATCACATGGTAAAGGGCCGATGTGATTGCGCTGGATGCATGTCCAAGGGGTCATGTGGAAAGAACGGTTTTGGGAGGATGTCCATGGACACCCTCCCAAAATTGGAAGCCGGGGCTCGGGTGGAAAGGGGGCCCATCATGGTTTCTTGCACCGGGGCCCTGAAGGTTCTAGTTACGCCTCTGACATAGAGCTACTTGAAGCCATGTCAACATCAAGCTTTATTAATGCCTTGAGGAGATTCTTCTCAATTCGTGGCCCAGCAAAACTGCTCCGTTCTGACAGAGGGACAAACTTTGTGGGAGCCTGCAAAGAACTTAACATTTGTGACAGCGAATCACAATTGCAAGACTTTCTCCAAGACAGAGGATGTACATGGGTCTTTAATCCTCCACACTCCTCACATATGGGTGGTGTCTGGGAGAGACTTATAGGTATTGCCAGGCGAATCTTGGACGCTATGTTGCTACAAACCAAACCTGCTCACTTGACCCATGAGACTTTAAGCACCTTTATGGCAGAGGTTACGGCTATTATGAATGCCAGGCCTATAGTTCCTGTGTCCTCAGACCCAGATACACCTATGGTCCTTACCCCAGCAATGTTGTTGACTCAAAAGATGAACTCTTTGTCTGCTCCATCTGGGACCATAAGTACAACACAAGTTCATGCAAAACAATGGAAGCAAGTACAATGCTTGGCAGACACCTTTTGGAAAAGATGGAAGAGAGAGTATCTGTCAAATCTGCAACGCCGTAGGAAATGGACTGAGGATCGCCCAAACGTAAAAGTGGGTGGGCAGGAACGAGTGGCCCGTAGGACTTATTGTCAATGCTCTACCAAGCAGGGATGGCAAGGTTAGAAAGGTGGAGGTCAAAACTGTAAAAAATGAGACCGCCAGAATTTATCTCAGACCTATAACTGACATTATAGTTTTGATCTCGGACTAGCTAGGATTACATTTTCCTGTATATGTTTTTTCTGCATAGCAGTAGTTATTTAGGTAATGACATAATAAATTATGCCAGACAGGGAGTGTTCTGCCCATATTGTTCATATTAATATGTGCTATGTGCTGTTACAGTTTATACTGTAATGTTAGTTTATGTTGTTGCCATCTAGTGGTCAGAGATGGTATTACTTTGCCAGAGCTTGAAGGAAGTAGGATTCTCCTCATAGTAAAAGGCAGTAACCTTTAACCTGGAACTGTATTTCCTTCATTTCATTACTGCTCCTGTATCTAATACACTGCATGAAGAAGAGCTCTTAAACTATTCCTGGACTAATGATGGAATTGTCTGTGAGTACTCTTACTGATAGAGTGAGGCTGCTGTATAATGTTTAATGTACTGACACATATGTTTGTTTATGCTTATGTTGTAGTTTTACAAAGTTATTCGGGATAAAGAATACATACAGATCTGATGTCTCACGTTTCTTGACTTCTGAATTATTGTTAAGCTGTCTGACTAGTGTTATACAACAGTTCAATAACGCAAAGCAGAACAATCCCCCTTACCTTCCAACTCCTTGAACGCCTGGTCTACAAGCTCATTACAAATAACCTTCTTGATCCCCTTCAGTCTGGATTTCACTTCTATTGACCTGTACACACGATAGGACCTTGTTGTCGGAAATTCTGACTTCATCACACATTTTCCATAGGAATTTCCGACACACAAAGTTTGAGAGCTTGCTATAAAATTTTCCGACAAAAAATCCATTTTCGGAAATTCCGATCGTGTGTACACAAATCTGACACACAAAGTGCCATGCATGCTCAGAATAAATTAAGAGACGAAAGCTATTGGCTACTGCCCCGTTTATAGTCCCAACGTACGTGTTTTACGTCACCGCGTTCACAACGATCGGATATTCCGACAACTTTGTGCGACCCTGTGTATGCAAGACAAGTTTGAGCCAACATCCATCTGAAAAAATCCTAGGATTTTGTTGTCGGAATGTCGGATCAATGTCAGACCGTGTGTACAGGGCATTACACTCCACAGAAACTTCTCTTTTTTGGTTTTCATCCTACCTATCCCACTGCACCTTCAGTGTCATTTACAATTCTACTTCTGCCTCTCTTCTCTCTTTCCCTGTTGGGATTCCCAAGATTCTGTTCTTGGACCTCTCCTATTCTCAATCTACCTCTCCTCCCTGGGATTGCTGATAGCCTCCCATGGCTTTCAATATCATTTCTACGCTAAAGACACCTAAATCTATCTCTCTCCCCCTCAGCTCACAACATCAGTCTCCTCATGCATCACTAATTTACTGACGACATATCAGTCTGGATGTCACACCACTTCCTCAAAACTCAACCTGTCCAAAACCAAACTCATAATATTTCCTCCCCCACCCTTCCCCTGACTTCTCTGTCAAGATCAATGGCACAAACATCAACCCATCCCCGCATGCCAGCATGCTAGGTGTAATCCTGGACTATGAACTCTCCTTTCGACCCCACAACCAATCACTTTCCAAAGCTTGCCGCCTCAACCTCCACAACATCTCCAAAATACGCCCCTTCCTAACCAATGACACCACAAAGCTCCTAGTTCACTCCCTGGTTATCTCTCACCTTGACTACTGCATCTGCATCCTCATTGTCTTACCTTTACATAGGCTATCCCCCCTTCAGTCCATCATGAATGCTGGTGCCAGACCCATCTGCCTTACCAGCCGCTCATTGTCTGCTACACCTCTCTGCCATTCCCTCCATTGGCTGACACTCACCCAACAAATTAAATAAAAAATACTAACAATAACTTACAAAGCCATCCAAAACTCGCCCCCCAGCTACATCAATAACCTAATCTCAAAATACCAACCAAACCATTCTTTTCGTTCCTCCTAAGACCCCCTGCTCTCTAGTTCCCTTGTCACCTCCTCCCATGCTCACCCCCAGGATATTTCCTGAGCCTCTCCCATCCTTTGGAATTCCCTACCCCAATCTGTCCGACTATATCCTGCTCTATCCACTTTTAGGAGATCCCTGAAAACTTTTCTTCTCAGAGAAGCCTATCCTGCCCCCACCTAACAACTGTACTTTTATTTTCTCCATCAGCTCATCCCCCACAGTTATTACCTTTTGTATTACTGTACCCTCCCTTTTAGATTGTAAGCATCAATGAGCAGGGCCCTCTGATTCCGCCTGCATTGAATTGTAACTGTACTGTCTGCCCTCAGGTTGTAAAGCGATGGGCAATCTGTTGGCACTATATAAATCCTGTATTAATAATAAATACTAATAATAATAAGGGGGGAGCACCATGGTGAACGCCTTGAAACTGCATCCTCATGGCAGGGGATCACTTCTCCCAGTAACAGCTATGGGCCAAGCAATATATATCTCTCACCTCCTTCCTATGACACTCCTCTACTAGGGCAGGGCTGCCACTCTACTGCAATGACTATTAAAGACACAGCTCACACTCTGCCTATGGGATGGGCACATCTACTGGCCATCCACAGGGACTATAACAAGCCACATCTGTGCCATTCTCTACAACAGTACATGAAATAAAGCTTAAAGAAGACATGAACTGTGGAAGCTGTGCCCCAAAAAGCTAAGCAGAGGGCAAAGAACTAATACTAATATTATCTAAAGGCTCACTGCAACAGATCTTTTCCACATTACTGACATAACATACCTTGTCAATTCAGTGTCTATATGTGGAGACCACTATCTTGGTAGAGAAGCAGGGCTTTACTTCCTCATGCCAGAGCAGTCTCACTGCCCTAACACCCTGATGATTGGTAATGTGATGACAAGTTAGGATATTTTCAAAAAGCAGCAGGTGAGGTATAGGAAGCACAGAGCTATAGAATGGATAAAGCAGAAGCAGAGAGATCCTTCCACTGCGGGTACAGCTTCCCCTCCAGTAAGGAGAACAGTGTGCAGCGTGTGACATCAACAAAATCTTATTCCAAATCTGGTGAAACTAGTAGTCAGAGGCAACAGTGCCTTAAAGGGGTTGTAAAGGCAATTTGTTTTTTCTTTAAAAATAACAAACATGTTTTACCTTCACTGTGCAGCTCGTTCTGCACAGAGTGGCCCCGAACCTGCTTTTCTGGGGTCCCTCGGCGGCTGTCTCAGCTCCTCCCCGCAATAACTAACCACCTGAATGCGAGCTCCCTCGCATGGTGGTTAGTTATTGCGGGCGCGCTCCCGTGATACAGCTGGCGGCTATAGCGGCTCGCTGTATCACTCGGCCCTGCCCCCCCGCGTGCCGCGTCATTGGATGTGATTGACAGCAGCGCGAGCCAATGGCTGCGCTGCTTTCAATCCATCCACTATAGCCAATCAGCGACCAGGCTGATCGGTTGAATGGAGGTCGGGAACGAGCGGCGGAGTTTCGAGGTGTCAGGTAAGTAAAACGGGGGGGCTGGGGGCGGCGGTATTATCAAAAGTTTTTTCACCTTAATGCATAGAATGCATTAAGGTGAAAAAATGTATACCTTTACAACCCCTTTAAATGATCTCACATTGCAGATATACAGGTATGATGCTCCAGGCACAGTAAAGTACACTGCTATTTTATGGCACAAGATAAATATTTCAGAGTACCAAGGCACAATTAATGGTTCTAGGTGTTCTCTAAACCACAGCAGATATCACTTTTTGAAATTAGGTCCACTTTAAAGGATTGATTAATCTAAGAATAAAAAAATATATATTGCAGCTTACCAGTCCTTAGATGTTACATACAGGGGGTCCCACTATTATGCCCCGTACACACGGTCGGACTTTGTTCGGACATTCCGACAACAAAATCCTAGGATTTTTTCCGACGGATGTTGGCTCAAACTTGTCTTGCATAAACACGGTCACACAAAGTTGTCGGAAAATCCGATCGTTCTAAACGCGGTGACGTAAAACACGTACGTCGGGACTATAAACGGGGTAGTGGCCAATAGCTTTCATCTCTTTATTTATTCTGAGCATGCGTGGCACTTTGTCCGTCGGATTTGTGTACACAAGATCGGAATTTCCGACAACGGATTTTGTTGTCAGAAAATTTTATAGCCTGCTCTCAAACTTTGTGTGTTGGAAAATCTGATGGAAAATGTGTGATGGAGCCTACACACGGTCGGAATTTCCGACAACAAGGTCCTATCACACATTTTCCGTCGGAAAATCCGACCGTGTGTACGGGGCATTAGAGTCATGAAGTGTTTCAGATGTGTTGCAGACAGTTAATACAATTGATGCAATATTGCTGTTAAAAAAAGGGGGGATTTGTCATATAAATATATAGAGGTAAATAAATGGATGAATGAATGGAATGACCAATGAATGTGGAATGAGAAAGTGTTTTATTGTATCAAGAAATAAAATAATTATGGTTTATTGATTCACATTTAATGGTTGAAATACTTAAGACAAGTTTATTTTGTGTATGTCTTAAAATGTGTACAAGGTTAAGAGGAAATGTATCATGTTTGTATTCCTACCTGGGAGTAGGAGGGAAATAGGGGTCTACCTATGGTATTCATGGAAAAAAAGCTGGATATTAAGCCTGATATCCCCTCTTTTAGGGATTAGAGTTAAATTTAAATGTGATAATGAGATTTTGGTAAAAAAAGGGTGAAGTTATAAATGTTTATGAGTTTGAGAAATTAAGCAATCGGGACCAAAATAACATTTTGACATATATGGAATCCATGAAGATGCTAAGGATGTAACATTGCTGATAGTCAAAGCTTGACTTTGATAAAGCGCAGGAGCGTGAAACATGTAAGTCACGGTCGCCACAGCTACTTTGAGCTTGCGATCTGCCTAGCTTCCTGGTACTCCTCGTTTCTGGCCCTGACCCTGCCTCCCAGCTTCTGTATTCAGTGCGCGCCATCCAGAGCACACTCCAGCATGCCAGGTTCCAGCCAGCCTGATCAGCTAGCTTGACCAAGGACGCTCAGAGGCGCGATCTACAATACACCTCCTGGATCACAGCGAGTCTGATATCTGGAATACAGCCACTAAGTGCACCTTAGAGAGCTGTTTCTCTCCACCACTATTTTTCTCCCTGCACATTGAGCCATTGGGTCTGACAATTAGGATCGGAGCTTGGAGCACACTTGCTGACATTAACCCCTTGTCATCTGGAAGTCATGATGGTATCGTATATACTAATTTTCGGATTACTTCAACCATGATATTGAGTTGTGCTTATGAAGTCTAATAATTTTATCATCTCATTTTTTTATTGACAGTTGTTTTTAATTTCAAATCTCAACATGCATCCAATAAATTAACTTTATTGATTATACCATCAGCAATAGTTCTTTACTACTGGTCCCATTGAGCGCTGCATTTCTGTTTATTTTTGTTATCTACTTTTCTTCCAGAAGTTTGCAGCTGCACTGGTGTCCAGCTATTCCTTGCATAATTGTTATGACATGACAAAACTTTCTAATGACTGCCAGTTTTAGCGCTTCAGAACTCTTTTTGTTTTTTGCAAGATAACTGAAATACATCACAGGTGATATAATTTGCTGCTCAGTGATTGCAGTATTCTAGTCTGCATCTCCCCAAGGTAATACAAAAAAGCCTCTTAGTGGGCCCTGAGGACAAGGTTGATGACCACTGCACTAGACAGTGTAATCATTATACAAAAGTAACTTAGAATAGAGTTCTTTGCCACTAGACTGGGATTAACTTCTGAATCAGCAAAGTCAGCAATAAACAGTACATATAAGCATTATTTGCAATGTGAATAACAATACTACCATTAGTAGTCTAGCGTGCACTCTAAGAAAATGGCAAGGATTTGGTGCAATGTTCCCTAGGAGGTAGCTCTTAGCATAGGCAGTAAGTGAAGGCCACTGTGCAGCAGTTGTAAAAAGACAGTCTTTAGTCCTAACTATTCAGCTGGCTAGCGTTTTGGCCCAAGTGTACCATTGGTGCACATGAAAATAGTCGCAGTTAAGCCTGCATACAGCAATACGGCTACTAGACAGCTGCATTGTCATTTCCTAAAGGGCCTAGTCTCTCTATCAGCAGATAGTAAATCCCCACAGCAGCAGCTCACCAATCCCAGCGATATTGCAGCTCTCCATTCAGTCACACACAGCGATTAGTCCACTCTCTGCTCTGCACCCAGGGGACTCTGGCTGTCTGCACACCTGGACTCAGCACATGCCAACTCTGGATGGGCACATATCAACTCCCCATCCTGCTCAGGCTTCTGCTATGCAGCAGTAGTGCTGCACACTGGACAGCAATGTGCACTCTCTGGGCTCCCTCATGACAAGAGACAGCTGAGTCCTGTACAGCATAATAAAATACAGCCTCCTTTTGCTGATATAGCTGTTAACCAGTTCAGCACTGCAGGGCAGCAGCTACAGAGAGCAGCTACAGCCAGTGTTTCTCTCACTCTTCATTCCTAGTCAAGCACCTAGCTACACAGAAAATACCTGTTCATCTTGCCAGAAAGTGGGGATGAATAAAAGAAAACATGTTTGAAGTTCAGCCTAAGTTATAACTATTTTTCCCATTAAAGATAATTTCAAAAGCGTGAGCAGGATTACTAGGGGAAAAAAAGCTTGAAAAACAAAAAAACAAAAAAAAAAACTAACAGGTTAAGAGAGGATCAGTGCTTCCCTGATACTATGGACATTAGGTTCATCACAGATGTTTGGTAAACTGTATTATAAGAAGTATGGCAAAAATGTTATTTTTTTTTTTTTGGAGAGCATAAAGATGTGAAAGTACGTTTTGAAGTTAAATAAATGTTTTACGCAACCAACTATGTTGAAGTGTGTCTCCCCTAGACATGTGCAGAATGTAAAAATTAGTTTTGTTTTAATTGGTTATTTACATAAATTTGTTAAGTTAAATTTGTTTAATTCATTTTCGGAATTTGTTTCATTTTTTCAAATTCAAATCAATGCAAATATTTCGAATTCCATTTGAATTCAAATTAAATTCCATTCTAAATCAAATTTATTCTATTAGAAATTCTAATTTTGGAAGATGGTTATATTATTTCTATTCCATTCTATTGTATTGTTTTTTCTATTCTATGTTTTATTTTCTGTTCTGTTCTTTTCTATTATATTTATTCTTTTCTATTCTATTTGAAATTCAAATTTATTCTATTTGAAATTTGAATTTTCGGAAAATGGTTAGCTTGTTATATTCCTTCTATTTTATTCTATTCTTTTCTATTGTTTATTCTATTCTTTTCTATTCTATTGTTTTATTTTCTATTCTATGCTTTTATATTATTTTATTTTCTATTCAAATGTATTCTATTCGAAATTTGAATTTCGGAAAACGGTTATATTGTTATATTATTTTATTCTATTGTTTTCAATTGTTTGTTCTATTCTTTTCTATTCTATTGTAATTTATTATATTCAAATTTATTCTATTTGAAATTAGAATTTTGGAGAAACCTGTTATTGTTATATTCTTTCTATTTTACTCTATTCTTGTCCATTGTTTATTCTATTCTATTCTTTTCTATTTCATTTTCTATTATGTTCTTTTCTATTCTATCAGAATTCTGATTTATTCTATTCGAAATTCAAACTTCAGAAGATGGTTTTATTATTTCTATTTTATTCTACTCTGTTCTATTTTTTATTCTATTCTATAATATCGGATGAACTGTCGTGATAAGCTCTCGAAAGCTCTGTACTAACGATCAGATAACTGTACGATCGCGTCAAATGTAGTATTTTTCATCCAACTTTTGGATTGTGTGTGATGATGTGATGTGAGTGATGTGAGTGAGTGAGTGTGTGATCGTGTTTGAGGAGCCTTATCTCATTATGAAGAGTTTTGCTCTCTTTTCCTGTTGTGCCTACAACACAGGAAGGTAAGAAAAATCTCTTAACCACTCGACCTCTAGAAGATTTACCCCCCTTTATGACCAGGCCATTTTTTGCGATACGGCGCTGAGTTATTTTAAATGACAATTGCACGGACGTGCGACACTGTACCCAAATAAATTGTATGTAATTTTTTTACCCCACAAATAGAGCTTTCTTTTGGTGGTATTTGATCACCTCTTCTTTTTTTTATTTTTTGCACTATAAACAAAAAGAGACCGACAATTTTGAAAAAAAAAACAATATTTTTTACTTTCTGTTATAAAACATATCCAATGAAAAAATGTAAAAAATCAAATTTCTTCATAAATGTGGGCCAATGTGTATTCTGCTACATGTTTTTGGTTAAAATGCTATAGGCGCTCTTTTGGTTTGTGCAAAAGATACAGCATCTACAAACTATGGGATATTTTTCTTTTTTTACTAGTAATGGTGGCGATTGGCGACTTATAGCGGGACTCACTTAGGGGTGTACTCACTTTTGTTGCCAGTGGTTTAGACATTAATGGCTGTGTGTTGAGTTATTTTGAGGGGACAGCAAATTTACACTGTTATACAAGCTGTACACTCACTACTTTACATTGTAGCAAAGTGTTATTTCTTCAGTGTTGTCACATGAAAAGATATAATAAAATATTTACAAAAATGTGAGGGGTGTACTCACTTTTGTGAGATACTGTATGTATGGATTTTTTTTATATATATACTAGTAATGGCGGTGATCAGCAACTTATAGCGGGACTGTGATATTGCCGCAGACTATCGGACACTAACTGACACTTTTGACACTTTTTTGACACTAATATAGTTCACTAGGGAAAGAGACCGATCCTATTGTCTGCTTTGCAGAGACAAACGATCCTTCCTTCCCTACCTGTCACATTTGAGATATACCATGTTTACATATCTCAGTTCTCCGTGTCTTACTGGCAATTGGCGGGTGTCCCGGAGGACATTGAGTTCCCGGGAACCGCAGATCAACTTGTGCTGTAGATCATCACAGCAGAAGTGGTGCACGCCCCCTGCTGGCAGAAATGCAGAATCATGTGTATATTTACGTGATTCTGCGCACAGCTGCCACCCTGTAGCAGCAAAAGTGCTATAGGGTGGTCAACTAGTGGTTAAATAGGACAAAAACTGACTGCGGAGACAGCATTCCCTACTCTATCCAAATGGAAAACTAATTTTTGTCTTTTATTATACTTTAAAACTGAACTCTTGGAATGTAATCACTTTTTAAAATGTGCCAGCTTACTATGGGTTAAGTGCAACAAAGTGTATGCCACCTCATTGACTTATCTTTTTATTTACAATTTACATCTTTCTCGAGTGCCGAGAGTAAAGCTATTGCTATACTTCTGGTGCTCTGATGCTAGACCTCCGTGTCTCAGAGTCATATGCAACCACTCTGTCCACCTCTCCTCTCCTCTTGTTCAATCACTTTGTATTATGTGAACCCAAAAGCCCAAGTGCTTTGTATTATGTAAACCCATTCAAAAACCCAAAGACATCTGTGAATGGACAGTGGAGGGGAGGTTTGCATCACAGACCTGTGCATGGTAACCAAGAGGGAGGGTTGATGACACCCTGCACCTTCAGGAAGTGGGATAAATGAGGACCCACAATGGACATTGGAGAGGTGACTCTTCGGTAGGCAGTGCTGGAGACGAGGAAAGTATTGCCATCAGAGCTCATTTTTTTTATTTTTGTAAAAACTGGGCAATGTACTTAAAGTTGATATTATAAGGAGGAGGGGGCTGGCTGGCTCTACTAGAGAATTAACTCTTTCCAGGAGCTTGAGTGTTCTAGTCAAATTTTCTGTCACGTTCAAAGGCACTTTTTGTTTGGAAGCATGGGGGGGACTACATGCCATTGAATAAGATTACTGCCTCTAAGTTGCTTTCATGTGTGCGTTATGCCCCATACACACGATCAGAAATTCCGTCAGAAAAACTTGGATGGTTTTTCCAATGGAATTCCGCTCAAGCTTGCCTTGCATACACACGGTCACACAAAAGTTCTCTGAACTTTCGACTGTCAAGAACGCGGTGACGTACAACACTACGACGAGCCGAGAAAATGAAGTTCAATGCTTCCGAGCATGCGTCAAATTGTTCCCGAGCATGCGTGATTTGTAACGCGTCCGAATTGCATACAGACGAACGAATTTTCAGATAGCAACTTTTTCCGACCGAAAAATAGAAAACCTGCTCTCATTCTTTCGCTGGCTGGAATTCTGCCAGCAAAAGTCCGATGGAGCATACACACGGTCGCAATTTCTGACCAAAAGCTCACATCCGACTTTTGCTGGCGGAATTTCTGATCGTGTGTACGGGGCATTAGTGTGCCCCGTGGCAGGAGACCAGAAGGATAAAGTCTTTTTACATGCCACAATTAGAAAAAATGGTTGGCTATTGTAAATGTACCACATCCATTGTAATTAGCTTTTCAAAGAACCATAAATGTCGGACTTTAATGGCACTAGAAGGGACGAGCACATAAAGTTATATAAAAATATGAATTTTATTGCAAATATTTAAAATAATATATTAAAACTTCATGGGAACAATTCCCTTTAAAGCAGTGCTGGCCATATACATTCTTAATTCATGGTTGACTTTGCTGGATCGCCAAGAGGTTGACGCGTACCACAGCAATAGCTTCCTCAGGACCTTTAGTATCTTGGCAGCAAAGAAAATTGGCCTAACTGGAAAAACAGACATAATAAGAACATATAACATTGTCATAAAATATTTCTCATTCTTCGTTATCATCTGTGCCAATTACATGCCAATGACTCCTGTCCCAGCATCAACTACAGACACACTTGGGGGAGATAACGCATTGAGCATGTATTCTCTCCACCAGTTCTTTTACAAACATTACCCTTTTACTTGTATGGAGAGAAGCTGCTGTTACTTTCTCAGCCCTGCTACACTGTGGCCCAGGCCCGGTCCTCAAAGGGTTGTTACACAGTGGGCCATAACATGGGGACCCTGCCATTTAGAAGGTCAAACCATACAGCCACCAGTCCACCCCACCAACAGATCCTCCGTCACTAACCACCACTTCCTCCTCTCTCAAGCTTCCTGCTCATCCCCTTTACCTCTTATGCCCCGTACACACGATCGGACTTTCCACCAACAAATGTTGGCTAGCAGGTTCTCAAATTTTCCGCCAACAAATTTTGTTGTTGGACTTTCCGATCGTGTGTACACAAGTCCGTCAGACAAAAGTCCACGCATGCTCGGAATCAATGCTCACCAAACACAACATTAGCAAAAGGAGCCCAAAGGGCTCGCCTTACGCCTTGTACGTCACTACATTCGTAATTGTTGGCCAACATTTGTGTGAACGTGCGTATGCAAGACAAGTTGGAGCCAACAACCTTCGAACAAAAATCCACGGTTTTGTTGTCGGAAAGTCCGATCGTGTGTACGGGCATTACTCTCCATCACCCAGAAGTTTGACATGAAGGTTACACTTCATTCAATGTTCCTATACACTGTAGGAGCACATTCTCACTCTCCCTTTGCAGTGAATCGATTTACCTAAAAATCTGTTGAAATCAGTTTCAACATTTTCAGTACAATTCACAGGATGTTACAAGTTCAAGCAACCATTGGCTTCTGCTCCTGTCAATCACAGCCAATGAGGAAGGAGCAAGGGGTGGGGCCGAGCTGCACTCTGTGTGTCTTATGGACACACAGAGCAGGGCTTGGGAGCAAGCATGCACGAGTATTCCCATAGCAAGCAGTTTGCTATGGGGGAGCTAGGAGCGTCAGCGGGGGTTTCGAGAAGAGGAAGATTGGGGTAGCTCCGTATAAAACCATTGCAGGTAAGTATAACATGTTTGTTATTTAGAAAAAAATATATTAACCTTTACAATCACTTACTGGCTACGTTTTCACTAGTGCGACTTGTCATGCGACTTGGGACTGCAAAGTCACATGACAAGTCGTACCCCATGATTTCCAATGATATCCGTTCATATCTGTGAGACTTCAAGTCGCAGCGACTTAAAAGTAGTCCCTGCATTACTTTGGTACCACTTTGATACGACTTGAGGTCCATAGATCTCAAGAATACACAGGCATTGCTTAAAGTCGCATCAAAATAGCAGCAAAAATGGCTGCAAAATTCACAGGGAAAATGTGGCAAGAATAATGTCAAAAATGCACAACTTTCAGGTCACAATAGTAGACAGGCCATACATGGGTCAAATTTCGAAAAAAATTTCTTTCGAAAATCTTATCTAATAATTTTAGTTTGAATTTCGCACCATTAGCGAGCTACAGCAACAGCCGATTTTCGCGCAGCCATTGAATTGGAGTAATTAAGCATGTTGGAAATTTTTGGAAAATCAAACGATTTTCTAATCAATGATGGGAGAATCGTGCGAGAAATGTTATCGAAAAAGAAATGCGCACGTGCAAGAAAAGAAAATTCTTGAGAAGAAAAGAAGATTCCCAGCCACTAAATTTCTTTTCTGTAGCAACAGGAGGTGACATTGAAGGCTTGGGTGGTTAAATTTTGAAATCAATGGTGGCACCATCGGATCACAAAACGCACCAAATTTCTGATTTTCAAAAGAAAATTCTTTTGAAATTCGACCATGTGTGGCCAGCCTAAAGCCTTGTACACACGGTCAGATTATTGGACGAATTTTCGTCAGTTTTTGTTGGATGCTAGTCTCAAATTGAAATTGAAGAGGGTACTAACCATCAGAAAATTTTCAGACGACGGAATTCAACATCAGAAGTGACGTAATATGTTGAATTGTTTTGTATGTGTTCTATTATTTCTGAGCATGCCTAGTCTTGCTCTTCAGATTTTTTTTTTGGCAGAAAACTGTACCAATAAAAAGAAAAATCGGACGTTGTGGCCACATCAGACAAAAATTTTGGAGCCTGCACATCCAGTTTTTGTATCCTGAAACTTCGTAATCGGCTGTCAAAAGCAGCCTACTAACGATCAGAAAATCGGCATATCGTTCATCGGACAAAATTTAACTTCAGATTTTCTGACTGTGTGTGCTGACCTTTAGACCCCATACACACTATTAGATTTTCTGCAGATTTTTGTCTTCAGATTTACCAAAACCATGTAGTGCAAGGGACCGCCTGATTGCATACAAATTGAAACTCTTAAAGGTTTGACCTCATATTATACAGTTGTGCTCATAAGTTTACATACCCTTGCAGAATTTATGATTTCTTGGCCATTTTTCAGAGAATATGAATGATAACACAAAAACGTTTCGTTCACTCATGGTTAGTGTTTGGCTGAAGCCATTTCTTATCAATCAACTGTGTTTACTCTTTTTAAATCATAATCACAACATAAACTACTCAAATGACCCTGATGCCAGGGTATGTAAACTTATGAGCACAGCTGTATGGTTTTGGTAAATCTGAAGACAAAAATCTGCAGAAAATCTAATAGTGTGTAGGCTACTTTCACACTGAAAGAGCCCGGCGTTAGCGGTAAAGCGTTGCTAGTTTTTGCGGTGCTTTACCATCGTTTTAGCGGCACTTTTTGGCCACTAGCGGGGCGCTTTTAACCCCCGCTAGCGGCCGAACAAAGGGTTAAAAGTGCCTATGTTGCCACGCTGCTGAAGCGCTTTGCAGGCGCTTTGGCAGTTCTGCCCATTCATTTCAATAGGCAGGGGCGGTGTAGGAGATGCTGCTTGCAGGACTTTTCCCATCCTGCAAGCACACCGCTCCAGTGTGAAATCACTCGAGCTTTCACAGTTGGGAGGCTTGAGAGGCGCTTGAGAGGTGCTTTTCAGGTGCTTTACAGGCACTATTTTTAGCACTAAAACCCCTGAAAAGCGCCTCAGTGTGAAAGGAATCTTAGGGTGAGTACCAATCAGCGCCGCCCCCTCTCTCCTGTCACCTCTCTCTCACCATAGATAGATCCATGCATTGCATGAATCTATCTATGGTCGCTGCTGCCGCCCCCTATTCAGGTGTCCAGCCCCCCTTAGGCGCCAGGCACCTAAATTACAGTGGCAGGTTTTTTTGGAAGCGCCTGATTAGAGCCGTGGGCTCTAACAGGCGTCCTGATTAGAGCCGTAGGATCTAATAGGCTTCCAAAATGGTAAACAGCGGGCGCAATGCTGTGCGTTCGCTGTTTACTCAGTGTATGAATAAATCGCTTTCCTAACACTGACACTCCTCTCAGCCAATCAGGTGGTCGGGTCTGGTTACCTGTCACCTGATTGGCTGAAACAACAGGAGCTGTTAATGGACACCTGATAGAGAAGACCGGAGACATCGAGGAGCATGGACGACGCCACCGTGACTCGATGCGAGACAGGTAAGTCTCGACTCCCGGGCGATGCACACTGGCAGCACAGTAGGGGCAATTGATGGGCACACTGGCAGCAATTGATGGGGCACAGTAGCGGCAATTTATGGGCACAGTAGCGGCAAATGATGGGCACACTGGCAGCAATTGATGGGGCACAGTAGCGGCAATTTATGGGCACAGTAGCGGCAATTGATGGGCACACTGGCAGCAGTTTATGGGGCACACTGGCAGCAATTGATGGGGCACAGTAGCGGCAATTTATGGGCACAGTAGCGGCAATTGATGGGCACACTGGCAGCAGTTTATGGGGCACACTGGCAGCAATTGATGGGGCACACTGGCAGCAATTGATGGGGCACAGTAGCAGCAATTGATGGGGCACACGGCCAGCAATTGATGGGGCACACAGCCAGCAATTGATGGGGCACACTGGCAGCAATTGATGGGGCACACTGGCAGCGTTTGATGGGGCACACTGGCAGTGTTTGATGGGCACACTGGCAGCGTTTGATGGGGCACACTGGCAGCGTTTGATGGCACAGTGGCTGCATTTGATGGGCACAGTGGCTGCGCTTGATGGGCACAGTGGCTGCGCTTGATAGGCATAGTAGCTGCATTTGATGGGCACAGTGGCTGCAATTGATGGGTTTTTTTTTCAGTTTGTTTATGCCCCCCAAAAAATGTTGAGCACCAGCCGCCACTGGTACCAATACTAAAATAAATAGAAGTATGACTAATTCATTTACAAAAGGGAAAACAAAGAGAGAAAGCTAAAATCTCCAATAATGTATACAAAAATGTTCTTTTTAAATAATATTATTTTCCACAGTGAGAAAAACATAGGCAAATGTTAGCAATCTACAAGCCTAACAAACCTATTGCTGTGCATGTTTATAGAGTATTGTGATTGATTTGGGTAAAAAAAAAAAAAAAAAGCGAAAGTTTGGAAAACAAAGTTGAGATAAAAACACATCTCTTGATGCAGACAGGCAGACAGATGAATGTTGAATATATTCCAGTGTTCTGTCCTCCGGTATTCTAAATTCCATGTTGTACAATTCAAGCTGTGGAACAAATTGTTTCCAAGCAGCAGGCATATTCTTCTTGGCATGTTTTCCATCCAGGCTGATTGGTCCTTTCTTGTTGCCTAAAGGCCTAGCACATGTTTTACCAGTGGATTGCCTGTCTGCTCCGTACACACTGCGGGGAAACCTTTGATTTCGATGTCCGGCACGACGGATATGGACTAATACATGGCATGCTGTACTATACACATCTGTTTCTATAGCTGTGCTTTTTTCTGAAGCAGAACTTCCTAACAGTATTATTAAATATAAGCATTATTTTGTGCAACTAAAATAGCCTGAAAAAGTTAAAAAAAAAAACATAAATCAACGTCAAAGATTTAGCTTCTGAACAATAACCGGCTTTTTATTAAAATGCCTTTCTAACTCTTGCAAACGTGGCCAAAAAACATTTCACACTGTAATGTCTTTTCTTTTTCTTACTGCGATCTTAAAGCGGAACTCAACCACTCCTGAATATCCGCCCCTGGCTTTTCTGCATCCTTTTTAAAAGAAGAACCACATTTCAGAGCTTGCAGTGACCAGAGGCATATGTGTGCACAAGTGGTGGATTTCCAACGCATGCACATTATTGCTGACACCTTCTCTATGTAGGCACCAGTCTAATTTCTCCACGGCAGGTGGTGCTCATCCACAGAGGCCCTGTTGTTGAAGAGGAAGCCAGGAGGAACAAGGTACCTCTATGGGTCACTGGGGAAGCTATCCTAATGGATGCGGCTGCCCCATGTGACTCAAGCAGTCATCTTGGATCAGGCAGAGGCTTTTTAAGGCCCTGGCTCCCAGTTTTGGTGCATTTTGGTGAGTGGACAGAGTAGAGACAGGTACCCCATCTGGGAGGGACAGCAACAGTATTAGAGAGAGGTCCCTGATGAGGAGGGTAAGAGTAGGTCCTCATATCTTCTGGACATTCTTCTGATTGGGGACGAGACGGTCAGTCCGCAATCAGTCCCCTCTCAACAGACGCTGTCATTCTGGCTGGAATCTACTGCTGTGACGCTACGGAACTGTGAGTGTGCCCAGCTGGGTGGCTTTCCCATCGGGTTTCTTGTGGACTGTCACTGCATTTCTTCAATACAAGTTTAATGCACTTGCCTGTGTGAATTATTGACTGCACACCGCGCTGCACCCCACCTACATGTAGATGGGCACTAAAGCCCATCACAGCATTTGTGCGCATGTGCGGAAATGTGCCAAGCGTGCACACATGCTGTGGCTTAGTATTCCACTAACTCCTGGAATAGCTGTGATGTAGTAATCGCAGGAGTCACTAGGGCCCGGTCCCGGCCAGAAACCCAGAAGTGCTGCCTTTGGGCTCGTTCACACATGCCTTGCTCTCTGAAGAGTGATCCGCTCGCTTTTCAGAGAGCTTTTGACAGGCAGCGAAGAGGCATTGTACCACCTCCTCGCTGCATGCTTTAACCTCTTGAAGCCTGCACTAGTGTAATACACACGGTTGCAGTGTGCTTACAGAGCAGCCCCATTCACATAAATGGGTTGCATTTAGTGGTCACTGTGTACAGTATATACAATTTTGTTGTGCTGTATCTTTAAATGTGTAAGAAATAAACATATATAAAGTATAGGCGTATAACAATCAAAAGTGCAAAACTCAATAATCTATACCACATAGGTCCACTCAAAGGTCCATCAAAACTTATGCCGCGTACACACGAGCGGACTTTACGGCAGACTTTGCCCGGCGGACGGGATTTGGTCGGACAATTCGATCGTGTGTGGGCTCCAGCGGACTTTGTTTTCTCAAAAGTTGGACGGACTTAGATTTGAAACATGTTTTAAATTAATCCGTCGAAAAGTCCGCCGTCTGTATGCTAGTTCGACGGACATAAAGCCACACTAGCGCAGCTATTGGCTACTGGCTATGAACTTCCTTGTTTTAGTCCGGTCGTACGTCATCACGTACGAATTCGACGGACTTTGATGGATTGTGTGTAGGCAAGTCCGTTCATTCAGAAAGTCCGCCGTAAAGTACGTAGAAAAGTCCGCCGGGCAAAGTCTGCCATAAAGTCCGCTCGTGTGTACGCGGCATTAGTGTTGTAAACAAATCAAGAAATTCTTTGTGAATCCCCAGGTGAGTTCTACCACCACTACTGCCACAGTCAGCCTCTTACAAATCAAGAAAGACCCCAAACTATAGGTGATCTTATCTTATCTCATTCACAGATGCCTGAGATCTCTTGCAGCAATCATAATACAGAGATCGGGCACACCAGCAGGGATTACATTAGGGTTGCCACCTGTCCGGCATTCACCCGGACAGTTCGGCTTTGGAATCATGCATTTGGGTTTCACACAGCCTGAAACCTGGACACATTATTCAGACCAGACTATGGCTTTCTAGCAGGGTTGCTGGCTGCAGTTGTGTAAGCCGAGAGTGTCTGTTATACCACGTACACACGACTGGTTTTGCCATCGGAATAAACTCTGAATTCCGCTCAAGCTGTCTTGCATACACACCAAATTCCGACCGTCAAGAACACGGTGACGTACAACACGTACGACGGGACAACACGTACGACGTCTCGTACTTGCTTCAGAGCATGTGTCATTTTTGGTACGTCAGAACATCATACAGACGAGCGGTTTTCCCGATAGGAATTTGTTCTGTCGGAAAAATATAGAACATGTTCTCTATCTAAGTCAGTCTGAATTTTCGACGTAAAAAGTCCGATGGGGCATACACATGGTTGGAATATATGATGAAAAGATCCCATCGGACATTTTCCGTCGGAAATTCCAACCTTGTGTACAGGGCATAACACTCTCGTTCACACTGCCCAAAGCCAGGACTAACAATTACCCCTCCCCACACACAGACGGGAGAGGAGAAAGGGCTTGATCTGCTCCTCTTCCTCCCGCCCATACAACTCTGTGTCTGCCCACACTTCAGCAGCCTTAGTTACATCTGGATAAGAGGTGCTGACTGCCAAGGGGTGAGTGGGCTCACCATTCATCCCTGTCTGTGACTGAAGTCTCCCCCTTCTCTCTCCTGCCTCTGAGTGAGTACACTAAGGTAAATCAGGGTTCCCAGAGCACCCCTTACATCAGAGTACCCCTTTACACCAGAGTCCACAGTGTTCTCCTCTTACATCAGTGTCCTCTCTGTACATCAGAGTTCTCAGTGTTCCCCCTTAGATCAGGGTTCCCAGAGCATCCCTTTTGTTAGAGTCCCCAGAGTTCTCCCTTACATCAGAGTCTGCAGAGCCCCCCCCCCCTCCCCCCTTACAGTGTAAAGGAACTCTGCGAGTTCAGATGTAAAAGGGAAACTCTGTGGACTCTGATATAAAATGGGCACTCTTGTGAATGACTTAATTTGATTAATATATTGTAAAGTTTGGGGGGATTGTAGCTCCACAGGACCAAGTGCAAAGCTGTTAAACTTTAAACAAAAAGGCTTTTATTTTAAGCAAGGAAATCAAAATAAGGCTTCCAGCACCACACAAGCACAAAAATACAAAATAAAGTCTGCTTATCTTCAGCACAAAGTAAAAGTAAAAAGGCACATACAGTTCATGGATGGGTCTTTGCCCCAAGGGTTTAACAGTCCTTACAGGATCTTTTTAGCAGCCTCCAGCAGATGCACAACTCTTGAAGACAGGTATATTCCCCAACTCCTCCTCAACACCACACCTAGCACTACTTCCTGTCTTTTAAGAGCTGCTTCCTGGAGGCTCTTAACCCTGTGTGTGCTGGAACCCCTGTAGTCAGGGGTTAAGGCTCTTTCCCACCCGAATATCACTTCAGAACCTCCAAAATTCCGGGTCCCAAATATCTCTTTATTAACATAGAGAGAACTGCGAGTCAGTCCTCTCCTGACCAAGGCTATTCCCGGGAAATCCTCACCCATCCTGGGTGACCCCCTGAATATGACCACTCTTCCCTTAAAGGGACCATAACCCAAATATCGGTGCTATATAGCACCCATCCCAACCTTGGCGTCCTGTACATACCGCCTCAACGCGGAGGTGTTGGTGGCACCATTCACCACCATACAATGGACTCGGGAGAGGGCATCGGCATTCTGATGTTGTCTCCCGGGTCTGTGCTCTACCCCAAAATTAAACTCCTGGAGAAAAAGAAATCACCTTGTCACCCTGGCATTGGTGTGCTTGTTTTGTCTTATCCAGGTCAATGGGGCATGGTCTGACACCAGGCAAATCCTCCTACCTAGGAGAAAATATCGTAGGGAGTCCAGAGCCCACTTGATGGCAAGACACTCCCTCTCTAACACAGCGTAGTTTTTCTCTGCTGTCGTCAGCTTCCTACTCAGAAAAACTATAGGGTGCTCTTCCCCATTGACCTCTTGAGACAACACTGCTACTAAGCCCACACTTGAAGCATCTGTCTGCACCACAAACTCTTTAGCAAAATCAGGAGCCACAAGCATCGGATGTTGGCACAATGCCACCTTAAGCTTCCGAAAGGCTTCTTCAGCATCCATATTCCATTTGATCATTACTGACTTCCTGCCTTTTGTTAAGTCAGCCAATGGTGCAGCGACGGTGGCAAAGTTGGGTATGAATCTTCGGTAGTAACCAACTATGCCCAGAAATGCTCTGACCTGCTTTTTGGTTAGGGGACAGGGACAGTTCTGTATGGCTTCTACCTTATTCAACTGGGGTTTCACTAGCCCCCTACCCACAATGTACCCTAGGTACTTGGCCTCCTCCATTCCAACCGCACATTTCTCAGGATTAATCGTGAACCCTGCTTTCCTCAGAGAGTCTATGAGTGCCTGAACCCAGCGAAGATGGGACTCCCAACTGGTGCTAAAAATGACAATATCATTTTTATATCATGGTGAGGACAAGAATGGTCAAACACCAAATTTATGCTCTTCACATAGTGTGAGACATCTCTCCATAGGGTTCTGCTTTGTATGAGAACATAGAGGAAATGGGAATAACCGTCTAACAAGAACTCCTGAAAATAATTATTACTCTAACCTTATTAGGAAATTATGCTACTATATTCAGGTGGCGTACAATTCTTTTACCAAATAAGAAGTTAAATAAATATATCAGTACCCAATTGGGGAATTGTGGGAGAGTTTTTGTATGTAGATTATCATGTATTTAAAGTAATTGTAAAGTTACATTTTTTGTTAATAACAAACATGTCATACTTACCTGCTCTGTGCATTAGAATTGCACAGAGTGGCCCCAATCTTCCTCTTCTGGGGTTCCCCGCTGGCGCTCTTGGCTCCTCCTCTTCTTAGTGTGCCACCATAGGAAGCCACTTCCCATGGTGGCACACCTGTGAGCTCAATTCCGAGCTGCACTGTCTGCGTCCAAGGAAGGGCCTTTGGCCATACTATAATACCCACATTTCTTCCTACTCAGTTTGATTTTTAGGTCTATTTTTACAATATGACAATAGTCGACCAGGACAAACAGAGGAGTGAATCTCCCCAACTGGCCCCACTTCCTGGCAGTTGACACTGCAGAGATATTAGCTGGAAAGAACAGTTTCTAGGTGATAAGAGAGCAAGCCACTGAGCCCGAGGGGGCAAAATGTAAGCTTGGCAAATTATCACTGTTTTAAAAATTTGACGTAAGCCCAACTCCAGAAAAATGAAACAAAAATAAAAATCAGCCTCTATAAAAAGTAAAAAAAAACCCTATGTCTAGCACTGTCCAGTGTTAAAAGTCCTCTCTGTCACTAGATGGTGCTATCCCTTCGACTTGAATGATGTCAACAGGCATTTAACCAATTTTTTGAGAGCCCAGGAAGTCAAGGACATCATCAAACCACCCTGGACTAATGCCGGCCATACACGGTTCGAATTTCGTAAGAATTTTCTTTCGAAAATCGTATGAAAGAATTTTCGTACAAATTTCGCACCATTAGTGGGCTGCAATAACGGCCGATTTTTGTGCGGCAATCAAATTTGAGGAATCCGACCCTTTGGAAATTTTTAAGAAAAACAAACGATTTTCTAATCAATGATGGGAGAATTGTGCGAGAAATGTAATAAGAAAAGAAAATTTACGGAGAGAAAAGCAGATTCCTGGCCACTAAAATTCTTTTCTGTAGCAACATGAGGTGAAATTGAAGGCTTGGTCGGCAGAAATTCGAAAATCAATCGTGGCATCATCGGATCACAAAAAAAACAAACTTTCTGATTTTGAAAATAAAATTTGTTTGAAATTTGACCGTGTATGGCCTGCTTTAAAGTAGAATGGTGCAGAGAGTGCCACACAAAAGTGGAGCCTGTTGCAGATGGAAAGTGGGGGGTGGGGAGCAACTCCTTAATAATGACCATGATTTTAAAATGGAATGCCCAACAAGCTCATATAGGTGTTATAGTCAGGAGTCTACAAATGTCTGGCCATGTAGTGTATATAGTAACATTTTTATTTTCTAAGTAAACATTTAATATATGACAAATGATTTTCAGGCCACTATGGCCAAAAAGAAATGACAGCAGAGGCCAGTTGCTTTGCATTTCCCTTTCTCTGCCTAAAACCTTCTACTGAGCATTCTGATATGGAAAGAGTCATTGCTCTGACGACTCATTAAAGTTCTTTAAATTGCGGAATTCTTTGTACACAGATGAAAGCTGACATAGCTATTTACATAAAGCGGTAATTAGAGCTCCATCTGATGGCTAAATGGAGGACTGCATTATATTATTGTGCAATGTTTCATATCTACCTGACTTAAAGCGGAGTTCCGCCTAATTGTTTTTTTTTTTTTAAGTCAGCAGCTACAAATACTGCAGCTGCTGACTTTTAAAATAAGGACACTTACCTGTCCAGGGCGCCCGCAATGTTGGCACCCGAAGCCAACCTGTCCCTCGGCTCTCGGGTGGAGGCGCCACCATCTTCGGTAAGGGAATCAGGAAATAAAGCCTTGCGACTTCACTTCCTGGTTCCCTACTGCGCAAGCGCGACTCGCGCTGCATGATCCCACTGGTCCCTGCTGTCTTCTGGAACCTGTGTGTCTCCCAGAAGACAGCGGGGGGGGGGGCAGAGAAGGCACCGGAAGTGGCATAGATACCTGCGGGTGGCTCGGCTATCTATGCCCAGAAGTGGGTGAAAAATACCTGTATAAGACAGGTATCTGCTCCCCCCTGCCATCTGAAAGGTGCCAAATGTGACACCAGAGGGGGGGAGGATTCCGAAAAGCTGAAGTTCCATTTTTGGGTGGAACTCCGCTTTAAAAAAAAAAATCTAAATATTTTACATTTTCATTTTATTAGTTCTGGCAGTAAAAAAAAAAAAAAAAAAGAAAAAATATGTGTATAACAACTATACATTTCTTTTGAAGTGAGGGAGTCTTTTTCTCTAACTGTAAAATGCAGACTCAGTGGTTTTTGTGTGGTCAAGGTGCTCTACTTGGTTTCATCAATAGGTGGCTCTAAAGCTAAAATCTGTAATGGAAGCTCATGCTTTTCAGTAAATGCCAGGATCTTCTTTATCTCAATGTAGAAGTAAGGATCTCCAACCAAAAAGGAAATTTCACTTTTTAACCACAACTCACCTTTAAATATTGGGCTAGCTTGTCCCCACTCCTATTTCCTTAGACAGTTTTGTAAAAAGTAATCAAAAGAAGGGAGGATTTGTCAAACAGGGAGGAAGAAGCTCCTACAATACAGTGATTGTATATCTATCAACAAAGAAAAAAAAAATGAACACTAGTCAAAACTCAAGAACACAGTCTTCAAAGCAGAGGATGGAAGGAAAAAAATATTTGGAGGAGAATTGATGAAATGTCTCTCGGAGAAGACTTTGATTATGATCCTGGAAATTGCCTTTACCACTTTCAACTTCTCTGATAGATTACTGCAGAAAAACATAGTTTCATTTAAATTAACAGATTTGTCAGAAGCTGCAATAACCTTTTCGTCAAAGACTCTTCCTGTCTGTACATGAAAATGATGCTTCTTGCACCGGGAAGATCCACGATGGGACAGCTTCTGGACAGTTGACATGCCATAAATGCAAGAGTAATAAACAAAATGTATTTGGTTTTTACTAAAGTTATTATTAGTAGTGTTGTTGCTGATATTATTAGTAGTAGTAATAGTTGTAGTAGAAGTAATAGTATGATGACGATGATTATTGCTTATGTTTGCTGTTGTTAATAATCTTAGAAATAGTAGTTGTAGCATGATGCTTTAATGCTATTATTATTATTAATATTATTAATAGTATCAGTAATAGTATTGTTGTTGTTATAATTAGTAGTAGTAGTAACAATAGCAGTATGATGAATACTGCTATTATTTTTATTAATGTTTTTGTTGTTGTTATCATCAGTAGTAGTAGTAATAGCAGTAGTAGTATAATATGATGATCATTGCTATTATAATTAATGTTTAAAATACTGTTACTATTATTAGTAGTAAATAAATGGTGCTGCGCTGTTAAAGGATAAGACTAAAATCTAACTAGAACCAGTGTTGCCAACCTATCAGATTGAAATTTACTGACACGACACCCAAAATTTACTGGCACAGCCAAGTTTTTACTGACATTTCCAAATGTTTAAAAATTACTGTTTTAAACGCAAATGTAAGTATTTAGGCTACAAACAAGTACAATATGCAATTAGCAATGTGATTTAAGGTAGATAATAAGGCAAAAAAAATATTTATTTTATTTTCGATATAGTAAGTAAGTAGCTCAAGGACAGGAGGGCAAGAAATTAGAATGGGTCAGGCGCACACATGAAATTTTACTCTCAAAGTGATACTGACAGCAGTGTGCAGCAGCACAGATGATGATGACACCTCACTGACATAACACGTCCCCTCCTGAGTCACAGTGGCAGTCTCTCTCCAAGCCAGGTGGTCCCTTTAGTCCACTCCAGTCTAAACAGCACTGACGGTCCCGCTCCCGGCCTGCCTTGCTCCCGTCCCGCTGACACGAGGCTCTGGCTGCTCTGCTTGGCTCACTTGCACTATGACATCACACGAGATGCTCAGGCACCGCCTCCACCAGAGCCACCTGAACACACTGTAGCAGGCACTCGGATGGTCTTGGCTGGCTTCGGACCGAGCCGAGTGTCACAGTTATATTTTTTACTGGCAACCTTTTCCTTTTACTGACATTTACTGGCAGGAGAAATTTGCCTCTTTTTTACTAGCTGCCAGTAAAAATACTGACGGTTAGCAACACTGACTAGAACCTGGGCAATATATGTTAAAGATGGAGCAGCCCTGTTCTGTGTCTAGGTCTGCAGGAGCCCCCAACTTGAGGGGCTCTGCCTCGGGGCAGATTGCTGGTGTTTGTTGCATGTTCATCGAGGTCCCAGTTGTGGCATAGCTGGGTGGCAACTTCTGAAATCCTTGCTGAGCTTGGATCTGGTCTGAAGAACTCACTAAAGAGTGCCCAGTGGAAGTTGAAAAAGGTTTTGCTGTCCTGTGACATTGTGAGCATTAACCTCTCCCTTACTGAAGAGTGTCTAGTGGACACTGGAAGGAAGCATGCAGTGATCCTGTGACATTGTGAGTACTGACTTGAGCTCAGGGTCTTGGTGACTGTATGCGCTTTTCCTTCATTTGAAGGTGCCAGTGGTAGCTCTAGCTGAGACAACTCTTACAAGATCACAGTTCTGGCCATTTTTTCCTGCTCTTGGTATAAAACTGTTCAGAGAAGCTTAGAAAAGTGTCCTCCTGGTAGAAAAATGTCCTCCTGGTAATAGTCAGTATTTTAGGGGTACCATACCGCCTTGTACCCTCTCAATAAGTTTTTAAAAGACTTCACTTAGACTGTTTATTGAGCCAGTTTGAATGAACTTTTGCTGCATGCCTGGCTGCCTCTGCAATAGTTTGGAAAAGGACCGGCTAAATTAGAGCAGTTCCTATAGGGGCAGCACAACACAGGGTAATATGTTGGCTCAAGTCCAACTCCCCCTTCTCTTTTATATACTTACCTTTTGCAGTTGTCCTAGGCTGATCACATGGCTTCTTGTCACCTCCTCTTCGCCTCTTCTACGTTGCTGGGCGTCAATAAAGTGTTACTTAACCCAGGACTCTGCATTCACTATATCTGGTCTCTCACAGTACACAAAACATGGAAATGCAATTATTTTAGTAAAAATAAACTGCTAAATACCTTTTCTCATGAGCAGCATATAGCAGTCTTGTGACTTCTATCAGTGTCAAGCAGAGAAGGTGTTTTCATTTTCCTATGACTGTCCTATGGGGCTGCAGGACCCCTGACCCACTTTCTGGACAGTGCTGATTGGCCAAGTGCTAGTTAGGGATGAGCCGAACACCCCCTGGTTCGGTTCGCACCAGAACCTGCGAACGGACCAAAAGTTCGCACGAACGTTAGAACCCCATTGACGTCTATGGGACTCGAACGTTTGAAATCAAAAGTGCTCATTTTAAAGGCTAATTTGCATGGTATTGTCCTAAAAAGGGTTTGGGGACCCGGGTCCTACCCCAGGGGACATGTATCAATGCAAAAAAAACTTTTAAAAACGGCCGTTTTTTCGGGAGCAGTGATTTTAATGATGCTTAAAGTAAAAAAAAAAAAGTGAAATATTCCTTCAAATATCGTACCTGGGGGGGTGTCTATAGTATGCCTGTAAAGTGACGTGTGTTTCCCGTGTTTAGAACAGTCCCTGCACCAAATGTCATTTTTAAAGGAAAAAATCTCATTTAAAACTGCTTGCGGGTTTAATGTCATGTCGGGTTATGGCAATATGGATGAAAATCAGTGAGACAAACGGCATGGGTACCCCCCAGTCCATTACCAGGCCCTTTGGGTCTTGTATGGATATTAAGGGGAACCCCGCACCCAAATTAAAATAAGGAAAGGCCCTATATACTCTGAACAGCAGTATACAGGCGGTGCAAACAAGACAGGGACTGTAGGTTTGTTGTTAAGTAGAATCTCTTTGTAATTTTGAACGGGTACATTTTTAACGTGTTTAGCTCCAGCCAAAAAATCTTTTTTAAGCTTTTTGGAAAACACAGGGAAAGGTTATCACCCCTGTGACATTTGTTTTGCTGTCTTTCCTCCTCTTCAGAAGATTTCACCTCACTTTTTGTCCCAATGAAAAATGTTTTTTGAAAATTTGTTTTTTTTTGTGGAACAAGGATTGGAAAGCATCAGTGGAAAGGAGAAATTGTTTTCCCATATTAACTCTTACAGGAGAGAATTTCCCTTCCTAGGGGTAGATTTCATCTCACTTCCTGTTGTCTCCTTCCGTTTGCAAGTAGGAGTCATGTGTAAGTTACATGTTTGAAAGTAGGGTCCTGCCCTATATACTCAGCGGAAATTTGGGCCTTAGGTGTTGCTGTGGCCACAACACTGTAAGCCCTCACAGGGCCCTGCTGTGAAATATTAGATCAAGAATTGTAATTGCATGCCCCTGTTGAACAGGAGCTGAAAAGTTAGGCCTTAGGCACTGGTGCTGGTGCCACAACACTGCAACCCCTCAGAGACACTCTAGTTGGAACGCAGGAACGAGCCCTGCTGAAAAGTATTGCATCAAAAATTGTAATTACACGCCCCTGTTAGACAGGGGCAGAAAAATTGGGCCTTAGGCACTGGTGCTGGTGCCACAACACTGCAACCCCTCACAGACACTCTAGTTGGAACGCAGGAACGAGCCCTGCTGCAAAGTATTACATCAAAAATTGTAATTACACGCCCCTGTTAAACAGGGGCTGAAAAATTGTGCCTTAGGCACTGGTGGTGGCGCCCAGAACCAAAAATGTTCTTACAAGCTATCAGCGTGATGATTGAGGAGGAAGAGGATAATTACTCAGGGATAGTCACTCAGCATCAGCATAGGCAGTCTTTGAAGGGATCTGAGATTTCAAAAAAAATTATTCGGTTACATCAGCATCAGGTGCTTGGTAGCTGGTGGTGATCCAAGACTGATTCATTTTTATGAAGGTCAGTCGATCGACCGAGTCGGTGGACAGACGCACCCTGTGATCGGTTACCACGCCTCCAGCAGCACTGAATGTGCGTTCCGAAAGAACGCTGGATGCAGGACAGGCCAGTAGCTCAATTGCATACTGTGCAAGCTCTGGCCAGTGATCCATCCTCAAGACCCAGTAACCCAGAGGATTTTCGGTGGGAAAGGTGTCCAAGTCTGATCTTGCCCCTAGGTATTCCTGCACCATGTAAAACAGACGCTGGCGATGGTTGCTGGAACCGATCATACCTTGGGGCTGCGGACCAAAAAATTGTCTGAACGCATCGGTCAGACGGCCACCTTCTCCACCGCTCCTTCTTTGACTGACCGAAGCCTCAGCAACACGTTGTCCAGAAACAGGAGTTTGTAACCTCCCAGTCTCTGGGAACGCGTTGCACAGACCTTTCTGCAAGGCCTCCCGAAGATGTTTCATCCTCTGCTCCCTCTGCGATGGCAAGATAAGGTCCGCAACCTTACCCTTGTAACGTGGATCAAGGAGGGTTGCCAGCCAGTATTGGTCCTTCTCCTTGATACCACGAATACGAGGATCCTTACGCAGGCTTTGCAGGATCAGGGAGGCCATGCAGCGTAGGTTTGCTGAGGCATTCGGTCCGGAGTCCTCTGGGTCACTAAGGACGACAACGTCCGCAGCCACCTCCTCCCAGCCACGTACAAGTCCATGTGTTTCTTGGGACTGATCCCTTAAAGACTGCTGCTGATGCTGAGTGCCAGGCTCCACCTCCATACTGACACAATCTTCCTCCTCCTCCTCCTCCTCCTCCTCCTCCTCCTCCTCTTCCTGTGTGATCGGCGGGCACGCAGGAACACTGTCTGGATAAAGGGGGCCTTGAGAGCTAAGGAAGTCCTCCTCTTCCTGCCTCTGTTCTGCCTCAAGTGCCCTGTCCATTATTCCACGCAGCGTGTGCTCCAACAGGTGGACAAGGGGGACAGTGTCACTGATGCATGCACTGTCACTGCTCACCATCCTCGTGGCCTCCTCGAATGGTGACAGGACAGTGCATGCATCCCTGATCATGGCCCACTGGCGTGGGGAAAAAAAAAACAAGCTCCCCTGACCCTGTCCTGGTGCCATAGTCGCACAGGTACTCATTGATGGCCCTCTGCTGCGTGTGCAGCCACTGCAGCATGGCCAACGTTGAGTTCCACCTGGTGGGCATGTCACAGATTAGACGGTTCTTGGGCAGGTTAAACTCCTTTTGGAGGTCCGTCAGCTGAGCACTGGCATTATATGACCGGCGGAAATGCACACAGACTTTCCTGGCCTGCCTCAGGACATCCTGTAAGCCCGGTACCTGCCCAAGAACCGCTGCACCACCAAGTTAAGGACGTGAGCCAAACAGGGCACATGGGTCATTTGTCCCTGTCGGAGGGCAGAGAGGAGGTTGGTGCCATTGTCGCAAACCACCATTCCTGCCTTAAGTTGGCGTGGCGTCAACCACCTCTGAACCTGCCCCTGCAGAGCTGACAGAACCTCTGCCCCAGTGTGGCTCCTGTCCCCCAAGCACACCAGCACACCAGCTCAAGCACCGCATGGCATCTTGAACGACTACGGAGCACCGCTGGTTCTGAGGAAGAGGCCATGGAGGAAGAAGAAGAGGAGGGGGTGGAGGAGAGAGGTGTGTCACAATCATTAGCATTTTGGAGGCGTGGTGGCGGAACAACCTCCAACACTACTGCACCTTGTCCTGCATCCTTCCCAGCTGCCAGCAGAGTCACCCAATGCGCAGTGAAACTTAGGTAACGTCCCTGTCCATGCCTGCTGGACCATGAGTCAGCGGTAATATGCACCTTACCGCGGACCGCCCTGTCCAGCGAGGCATGGACATTGCCTTCCACATGCCGGTAGAGAGCCGGAATCGCCTTCCGTGGCGTTTGGGTACCTGCCACTGAGGAACCGCACATTCCACAAACTCAGGGGGCAGAGTCTACCAACTGAAAAGGCAGCAGTTGAAGTGCTAGCAATTTTGCCAAGCTAGCATTCAACCGCTGGGCATGTGGATGGCTGGGAGCAAACTTCTTTCGGCAGTGCAGCAGCTGGGGCAGGGAAATTTGCCTGGTACAATCTGACGTCGGTGTAGCAAAAGCAGATTGCCCACAAGTACTTGACTGTGACACACCTAATTCTACACCTTCATTCCTCTCACTGCAGGTCTCAGAGAGGACTGGAGGTCTAGTGGGGTTGGAAATCTCAGCTGATGAGGAGCAAGGAGAGATCCTCTTTGTTCTTTGGTGTGGGTCTTTTAGATACGCTTGCCAACGAACTGCATGGCAGGTCAACATATGTCTGGTCAAGCATGTGGTACCCAAGCGGGAGATGTTTTGGCTACGTGAGATACGCTTGAGACATATGTTGCAAATAGCAGCGGTGCAATCTGATACACTTGTCTCAAAAAAGGCCCACACCAAAGAACTTTTTGAATAACGCGCAGAGACTGCAGCGCCCTGCACATGTGGAGCTTTGGGGTGTGATGCAGTCAATGTGCTGCCCTTAGGCTGGCCCCTGGAGGGCATCCTGCCTCGTTGGTGATGTGCCGCCTCCTCCTCCTCCTCCACTCTCCTATCAGGCACCCACGTTGAGTCAGTGACCTCATCATCCCCTCCCTCCTCATCACTGGAGCAAACCTGGCAGTATGCTGCAGCAGGGGGAGCATGACTGCCAGATTGCTGTCCTTCTTGGGCACCCCCTCTGTCCGTGCTCATGTTACTGCCTTCATCGAGCTCAGTATCATCATCAGAGCCTTCCAAACGCTGGGCATCCTCCTGGAGCATGTACTCAACACTGTGGTCAAACAGTTCGAGGGACTCCTCAGGAGGACATGGTGGAGCTAGGTAAGGAGTCACTGATGACATTGAGCCAAGGGAAGAGGCCGCTGCTTTGCCAGACAAAGCACCCTGGGCATGGGTGAGAGAGGATGAGGAGGATGAGGATGGCTTGGTCATCCACTCGACCAAGTCTTCCGCATGTTGCGGCTCAACATGGCCAGCTGCCGAAAAAAAGGCCAAGCGTGTCCCATGGCCACGTGCTGATGAGGATGCACCGTCTCCACGACCAGCACTAGACACAGAGCCTGCTTGCCCTCTCTTATTGGCTTGTGACTGTCTGCCTCTCCTTCTTGGCCTTCCAGACATACTAATGGCCTGTAGCTGCACTAAGCTGGGATATATATATCTATATATATATATATATGTACTGATACTGCAGCTAGCAAAATCAACTGCTTGCCTGTAGTATGAGAACACCACCAACCTTCTACAGGTAGCTTTAGCTGAACACTGTGAGGTGGATGCACCCCACTAACTTGTAGGTTTAGCTGAACACTGTGAGCAGGACGCACTGCACTAACTGTAAATAGTCTAGCTGCCTGACCGTGGTACTAATAGGATCAAAAGAACACCAGTAATTTTCTTCAGGTAGCTTTATATACTGTAAGAAGACAAGCCTGCCTGTCAGTAGGAAGATAACAGGAACGGATCTAGCTGAACACTGTGAGCAGGACGCACTGTACTAAATGTAAATAGTCTAGCTGCCTGACCGTGGTACTAATAGGATCAAAAGAACACCAGTAATTTTCTTTAGGTAGCTGTTAATACTGTAACAAGACAAGCCTGCCTGTCAGTAGGAAGATAACAGGAACGGATCTAGCTGAACACTGTGAGCAGGACGCACTGCACTAAATGTAAATAGTCTAGAAGATAACAGGAACGGATCTAGCTAAACTGAATACAGTGTATATATATATATGCAACACCTGGGATGCATATATATACACAATACACTGTAAGTGCAGCTAACTGACTGACTGTTCTGCCTAATCTATCTAACTCAAATCAAATGACACTGTCTCTCTGTCTATCTCTTTCAACGCCGGAACACACACTACACAGGGCCGCCGTGCAGGCGGCCTTATATAGTGTGGGGCGTGTACTAAATCCCCTGAGCCATAATTGGCCAAAGCCTCCTTGGCTTTGACCAATTACGGCTCTCTGTTCAGGCGGCGCTGCGATTGGCCAAGCATGCGGGTCTTAGTGCATGCTTGGCAAATCATCAGCAAGCAATGCACTGCGATGCCGCAGTGAATTATGGGCCGTGACGCGCCACACGAATTTGGCGCGAACGGCCCATATCGTTCGCAATTCGGCGAACGGGCGAACAGCCGATGTTCGAGTCGAACATGGGTTCGACTCGAACACGAAGCTCATCCCTAGTGCTAGTCACATGCACCCTACCAAAAAAAAAAAAACGTTCTAGCAATACACACCAAAGCATTTGCAGCATTGTCCCCAAGGCTTTGTTCTATCAGGAGATAGTTTGGGGACTGTAGAAAAATGGGAGGATCAGAGAAGACAGGATCAAACAGCCTTTTTACACAATGCAGAGCATTGGCCCCTTAGGATCCAAAGTGAGTATAACAAGCATGCTTTACTGCATATACAGACTGATTTTACTGTTGTGGGGTTAGTAACACTTTAATGATTCAGAGATGTGAGCCATCATCAGGTCTATGGGTGTGTCCTTGACACCCTGCACTTACAGAGCGTCTTTCAACCCAAAAGACTGAGGGCATCTAGTGGCAGAAAGCTATTACTGCTGGGAACGGCACCTGAAAGAAGAGCTGCCTATTTAATTATTCTATTCCTTTGGAACCATATAAAAAAAAAAAAAAAAGTGCTCAGAGTTGGGCTTTAACCGCTTGCTGACCAGCCGCCATAACTTTACAACGGCAAGTCAGCGCGAACGCGTGAGCCGTCGTAGCTATACGTTGGCTCGCGGGATCGGGGTAGCAGGTGCCATCGCACTGCCAGAGGCACACGCCCGCGCAGGTGTGCTGATGCTCGTGGCTGACAGTTGCGAGGACTGCCAGCCACGAGCGATCGCGGGCACGAGAGGCAGAACAGGGACGAGTGTGTGTAAACGCACAAATCCCTGTTCTGTTCTGAAAGGCATGACAGATCGTGACTTCATATTAGCTAGGAAGCGCGATCTGTCACTTCCTCTAGGTCAGTCCCCTCCCCCTACAGTTAGAAACACAAACAGCGAACACGGTTAACCCCTTGATCGCCCCCTAGTGTTAACCCCTTCCCTGCCAGTGACATTTTTACAGTAATCAGTGCATTTTTATAGCACTGATCGCTGCATAAATGCCAATGGTCCCAAAAATGTGTCAAAAGTGGCCGATGTGTCCGCCATAATGTCGCAGTCCCGATAAAAATCTCAGATCGCCGCCATTACTAGTAAAAAAAAAATAATAATAAAAATGCCATAAAACTATCCCCTATTTTGTAGATGCTATAACTTTTGCGCAAACCAATCAATATATGCTTATTGCAATTTTTTTTTTTACCAAAAATATGTAGAAGAATACATATCGGCCTAAACTGAGGAAAAAAAATTTGGGGGGGATATTTATTATAGCAAAAAGTAAAAAATATTGCGTTTTTTTCAAAATTGTCGCTCCTTTAGCGCAAAAAATAAAAACCGCAGAGACGATCAAATACCACCAAAAGAAAGCTGGGAAAGTGGGAAAAAAAGGATGTCAATTTTGAATACAATGTCGCAAGACCGCGCAATTGTCAGTTAAAGTGACGTAGTGCCGAATTGCAAAAAATGGCCCGGTCATTCAGCAGCCAAATCCTCCGGGGCTGAAGTGGTTAAGGCAAAATTTGATACCCTAATAATTGGAATAGAAGAAATGTTTTATTTCTCGCTCAAACCATCTTGGAAAAAGCTTGTGCTGTAAATAGCGTCCCTTCCCAGATAACAGATTTGTAGAAATATTTTTCACAGTATAAAATCCCCAGTCTATTGAGCCAATGCAGTTTCCTTCTGAAGAAATGCAATTCTTGGTGTTAAAAAATGTTCGGTTTTCCCATGTGTCTGTGCTGCACAATTATCTTGCTGACATTTCCGTATAAATAAACGCATTCTGACCAATCATCTTTCCATCCATCAATTTGTTTATACCATCAGCTCTGATAATATAAAATGCTCCCTTCTGGGACCAATCTTTATATGGTACTTAGTTAAAGTGTAATGCTATCATTTAAACATATGGCACACGCAGTATGCCACAATATAAAATATTACTGACTCTCTGTGGCATTTTTATTGCGTGTATCTGAAAAGAACTAATATGTAGCAGTTCCCTGTCTGCTGAAGCTGCCTCTGAGCTGTACTTGTCATACATAAAGGCCAGACTTATCATAGCCCATGCAAGATCCACAGAACCTTTGCTATTGGTGTGGCACAGGTTCAGGTGTGCAGATATAGATACTTTACTTGCTGCATTTAGAGGACAACTTCACTTTAACCACTAGCTGCCCAAGCCAATTCTGACAATTCTGTCATACATGTAAAAATCTGATTTTTTTTCGCTAGAAAATGACTTAGAAGCCCCAGACATAACACATTATTTTCACCACTTCAGCCCCGGAAGATTTTACCCCCTTCCTGAACAGAGCACTTTTTGCGATTCGGCACTGTGACGCTTTAACTGACAATTGCGCGGTCGTGCGACTCGGCTCCCAAACAAAATTGACATCCTTTTTTTGCCCACAAATAGAGCTTTCTTTAGGTGGTATTTGATCACCTCTGCGGTTTTTATTTTAGCAACAATTTGGAAAAAATGCATTATTTTTTACATTTTTTGCTATAATAAATATCCCCAAAAAAATATCTAAAAAAACTTTTTTTTTTTCCCTCAGTTTAGGCCGATATGTATTCTTCTACATATTTTTGGTGAAAAAAAACGCAATAAGCGTTTATTGATTGCTTTGTGCAAAAGTTATAGCGTCTACAAAATAGGGGATAGTTTTATGGCATTTTTATTGATAATTTTTTTTTTTACTAGTAATGGCGGCGATCAGTGAATTTTATCGTGACTGCGACATTATGGCGGACACATCGGACAATTTTGACACATTTTTGGGACCATTGGCATTAATACAGCGATCAATGCTGAAAAAATTGCATTGATTACTGTAAAAATGACACTGGCAGTGAAGGAGTTAACCTCTAGGTGGCGCTGTAGGGGTTAAGTATGTCCTGGGGAGTGTTTCTAACTGTGGGGGGGGGGCGTGGCTACGTGTGACACGTCACTGATCTCTGCTCCTGATCACAGGGAGCAGAGATCAGTGACACTGTCACTAGGCAGAACGGGGAGATGCTTGTTTACATTAGCATCTCCCCGTTCTTGCTCTCCGTGACGCGATCGCGGGTATTCGCGCCCGACTCATGGAGCACCCAGCCGGCTGGCGCGCACAATGGCACGGCGGCAAATTTAAAGGGACATACGGGTACGCCCATTTGCCCAGCCGTGCCATTCTGCCGATGTACATCGGCGTGCGCCGGTCAGGAACCGGTTAAGCAGATGTCCTAGAGAATAAAATGGTGGGTGGCAATTTTTTATTTTATTTTTTTTGTCAAACGATAGTTGTGCACCAGGGTTTTTGTAGTGCAAATGTTTTGGAATTTTGGAAACTCACATTTTTAAATTAATTTTAGTGAACACAAACAAAATATAAAGTCAAATTTTTTGGGGTAAGATAAAAATGATGATGTTACGCCGAGTAAATAGATATCAAACATGTTGCACTTTAAAATTGTGTACACCCGTGGAACGGTGCCAAATCTCTCCTTAGGTGACTCTTTAAATGCTTTCACAAGTTACCAGTTTAGAGTTACATGGGAGGTTTTGCAATAAATTGACGTTTGCAGTAATACCTCACATGTTTGGTGCGATTGCCTTTTACATACGCGTACGGGACTGACGTGCACACTCAAATTTGCACGTGAGCACCGGTGAACGAGGGCACTTTCATTTGTTTTTCTTTTTGATCACTGTCCCTAATATACATTTTTTATCACTTTTATTGCTATCACAAGGGGGATGTACAACATCCCTTGTGATGGCATGGTGGGCCATGACTGGTGCTCTGGCCTCCTGGACCCCCTTCCACCACCTGTAAAAGTATTCTAGTGATTCTAGCCACAGAATCACTGGCCCTAAGAAATTGTACCTTGATCTTTGCTGCATTGATGACTGAAATATCACCCTTTCCATCCAAGGACATACAGAGCATCCGGAAAGTATTCACAGCACTTTTTCAACATCTTGTTATGTTACAGCCTTATTCCAAAATTGAGTAAGTTAATTATCTTCCTCAAAATTCTACAAACAGTACTCCATAATTACAACGTTAAAGAAGTTTGTTTGAAATCTTTGAAAATGTATTAAAAATAAAAAATTAAAAAATCACATGTACATAAGTATTCACAACCTTTGCCATGACACTCAAAATTGAGCTCAGGTGCATCTTGTTTCCAATGATCATCCTTAAGATGTTTCTACAATTTGATTGGCACCCACCTATGATAAATTCAGTTGATTGGACATGATTTGGAAAGGCACACACCTGTATATATAAGATCCCACAGTTAACAGTGCATGTCAGAGCACAAACCAAGCCATGAAGTCTAAGGAATTGTCTGTAGACCTCTGAGATAGGATTGTATTGAGGCACAGATCTAGGGAAGGTACAGAAAAATAATTGCAGCATTGAAGGTTCCAATGAGCACAGTGGGCTCCATCATCCGTAAATGGAAGACTCTTCCTAGAGTGGGGCGCCTGGCCAAACTGTGCGATCGGGGGAGAAGGGCCTTAGTAGAGAGGTGACCAAGAACCGGATGGTCACTCTGACAGAGCTCCAACATTTCTCTGTGGAGAGAGGAAAGCCTTCCAGCAGAATATCCATCTCTGCAGCACTCCTCTAATCAGACCTGTATGGTAAAGTGGCCAGACGGAAGCCACTCCTCAGTAAAAGGCACATGACACCCCTCCTTGAGTTTGCCAAAAAGCACTCTCAGACCATGAGAAACAAAATTCTCTGGAAACAAAGATTGAACTCATTGGCCTGAATTGCAAGCATCATGTCTGGAGGAAACCAGGCACCGCTCATCACCTGACCAATACCATCCCTACAGTGAAGCATAGTGGTGGCAGCATCATGCTGTGGGGATGTTTTTCAGTGGCAGGAACTGGGAGACTAGTCAGGATCGAGGGAAAGATGCATGCAGCAATGTACAGAGACATCCTTGATGAAAACCTGCTCCAGAGTGCTCTGGACCTCAGACTGGGGCGAAGGTTCAACTTCCAACAGGACAACGACCCTAAGCACACAGCCAAGATAACAAAGGAGTGGCTACTGGACAACTCTGTGAATGTCCTTTAGTGGGCCAGCCAGAGCCCAGACTTGAACCCGATTGAACATTTCTGGAGAGATCTGAAATTGGCTGTGCACCGAGCTTGAGAGGTCCTGCAAATAAGAATGGGAGAAATGCCCAAAAATAGGTTTGCCAAGCTTGTAGCATCATACTCAAAAAAACTTGAGGCAGTAATTGGTGCCAAAGGTGCTTCAACAAAGTATTGAGCAAAGGCTGTGAATACTTATGTACATGGAATTTTTTTTTGTTTTTTATTTTCAATAACTTTTGCAAAGATTTCAAACAAACTTCTTTCATGTTGTCATAATTAGGTATTGTTTGTATAATTTTGAGGAAAATAATGAATTTAATCCATTTTGAAATAAGGCTGTAACAAAACAAAATGTGTAAAAAGTGAAGCGCTATGAATACTTTCCGGATGCACTGTACAGGTACGTCCTATGGATGGGAAGTGGTTAAAAGACAACTTCATTTTAACCGCTTCCAGCCCTTAGGACATACCCCTACGTCCTCAGGTGGAGGCGGTTATATCAAGATCATGGCTGCAACTGCACCCAAACCATGATCCTGGTATCATTTTTTTAGAGCCAGCGAAGCTCTTTCCTGTAAAAGTGATCTGCGTGGCTCTACTGCCGCTGATCACTTATAAAAGCAGTAGAATGGAGCTGCCCCCTCCCACCGCTGTTCCCAGGGTCTCCTGCGCCATTGGGGAGCCCGGAGCCAATACACTTGCTCAGCCAGCTATAGACAGAGGTGAAGAACATCCACCCCTTCACCTTCTCTGTGATGAGTGAAGGCGGAAGCAAAGCGTATTACGCCACTTCCAGTTTGGGTTGTTTACTAGCTGTTAGCAGCCAGGCAAGCATCTGATCAAACCAGGGGTGGATCCAGAGTCTAGTCTCGGGAGGGGCACTGCCAGAAAATATGTTTTTTTGGGGGAAATTTATCAGGGAAATGGCTGGTGTTGGCGCTTCAATCATCACGGCACCATGGTTGTTATGGTGTCAGGATGATTGAAGCGCATTATTTCTACTATTACATTGTTACATAAAATGAAATAGTTCAACTCACCATAATGTAGAATCAGTGGGAGCCCCGAGCATATCACTTGCCACGTCACCTGCCACCAGATGCGAATTGTCACTTGCCATGTCGCCTGCCACGCGTTGTGGATTGTCACTTGCGACGTCACCTGTCATCAGATGCAGATTGTCACTTGCTACATCACCTGTCACACATTACGAATTGTCACTTGCCACGTCACCTGCCACACCTTGCAAATTGTCACACGTCACATCGCCTGCCACATGTTGCGAATTGTCACTTGTCTTGTCGCCTGTCACCAGATGCAGATTGTCACTTGCCACGTCGCCTGTCACCAGATGCAGATTGTCACTTGCCACATCGCCTGTCACACGTTGCGAATTGTCACTTGCCACGTCGCCTGCCCCCAGATGTGGATTGTCACTTGCCACATCACCTGCCACACGTTGTGGATTGTCACTTGACACGTCGCCTGCGCCCAGATGTGGATTGTCACAGTGGGAAGAAATTCCTCCAGATGGCAGATTGTCCAGATTCCTGTTCTGGTACAACCCAAAAACAGGACAAATAGAGAGAGCGAATCTTCCTAATGGGGACACAAGGTTCCTCTGTAATAAAAGGTTGAGAAAGGCTGTTTTTAGAGTGTCATAGCGCTTATTTGGGTATTTTTCTTTTTTGGCAAGCAACAGAGCTACGGTAACTTCTTTTTTCTCAACCTTGCCCACATGGAGAAACAATTGAAAAAACATTCCAGGCTTTCCAGGTTCAGGGAACCCCTGGTAATAATTACTATATCTACAGCTAACTGTAAATTAATATGGTAGTCATTATGGTGGTCATTGGGGAACCCCTAGCAACCTTTGCAAGAACCCTAGGGTTCCATGGAACCCTTGTTGAGAAACCCTGCATTAAATAAACTTTGGAATGACAACCTAAAGCATAAACTCACACTATACGTTTACTTTAAATACTGGTTTTAAAAGATACTAAGAATGGCCACTGTTTTCATATCGAGTGATATGGAAATTTAAGGCATATGGTATAAAGAGCATTGTATTGAGGAGATGGTGCCGACCTCTTTCACTTCCATGAAGAGATACATAAGTCACTGGAACCAGCTCTGAGCACAAGATTATGGTGAGTGTGTTCAAGATACATATTGCTTTATTAAGTAGAATGAAAAGAAAGCAAGCATAGAGAAGGCAATTCGGTATCTTGATTGATATTAAATGTCAAGTGATTGCTGTTTTTGCTTTAAAGCGGAACTACACTGCATCTGAGCAACATAAGCCAAAAACACAATTTCATGCATTTTTAATATTTAAAGCAAACTTCCCCATGTGTGCAGTCCAGTCAAGTTCCTCCACTGCAAACTCGCTCATCCATGTCTTTATGGACCTTGCTTTGTGCACTGGTGCAGAGTCATGTTGGAAAAGGAAGGGGCCATCCCCAAACTGTTTCCACAAAGTTGGGAGCATGAAATTGTCCAAAATGTCTTGGTATGATGACACCTTAAGAGTTCCCTTTACTGGAACCAAGGGGCCAAGCCCAACCCCTGCAAAACGACCCCACACCATAACCCCCCCTCCACCAAATGATTTGGATCAGTGCACAAAGCAAGGTCCATAAAGACATGGATGAGCGAGTTTGGGGTGTAGCAACTCGACTGGCCTGCAACCTGACCTCAACCCCATGGGACACCTTTGGGATGAATTAGAGCAGAGACTGTGAGCCAGGCCTTCTCGTCTAACATCAGTGCCTGACCTCACAAAAGCGCTTCTGGAAGAATGGTCAAACATTCCCATAGACACACTCCTAAACCTTGTGGACAGCCTTCACAGAAGAGTTGAAGCTGTTATAGCTTCAAAGGATGGGCCAACTCAATATTGAACCCTACGGACTAATGCCCTGTACACACGGTCGGATTTTCTGACGGAAAATGTGTGATAGGACCTTGTTGTCGGAAATTCCGACTGTGTGTGGGCTCCATCACATATTTTTCATCGGAATTTCCGACACACAAAGTTTGAGAGCTTGCTATAAAATTTTCCGACAACAAAATCCGTTGTCGGAAATTCCAATCGTGTGTACACAAATCCGACACACAAAGTGCCACGCATGCTCGCAATAAATTAAGAGATGAAAGCTATTGGCCACTGCCCCATTTATAGTCCTGTATAGTCCTATAGTACGTGTTTTACGTCACTGCGTTTAGAACGATCGGATTTTCCGACAACTTTGTGTGACCATGTGTATGCAAGACAAGTTTGAGCCAATATCCTTCGGAAAAAATCCATGGATTTTCTTATCGGAATGTCCGATCAATGTCCAACCGTGTGTACAGGGCATAAGACTGGGACGCCATTAGAGTTCATGTGCGTGTAAAGGCAGGTGACCCAATACTTTTGGTAATATAGTGTATGTCAGGACAAAAACACACACACAGTATATCTCTGCAATACATGTACATTCCTTATGTTTAATCCCTGTATGTAAAAAAAACAATCTATTGATCCTGGCATTTAGTTCCTAACTTTCTGTTAGGTGCCAAATTATAGAATGCCCCCCCCCCCATTTCTTCTCATCATCACCATAACATAGGATGAAGGTGAAATGTGGTCCGATGGGAGAACTGGGAGAGCTGACTAGACTTCTTGAGAACAGATACAGAGCAAAGAGGTTATCAGCTTCCAAGATTTCTGAATATAGCTGTAACAAAACACTCCCAAGAGGGAGCAAATAACTTTTGTACTATACTTTACATAAACTTTAAAGCGGTTATAGACCACTGGTGAAAAAAAAAAAGAAGAAGAATCCTGCAATGCAATAGCATAATATGCTAGTATGCATCGCATACCAGCACAATATGAGAGACTTGCCTTAGAACGAAGCATTCCAGCACTGCGATGTCAGCGGTGCGGTCAGCATCTTCATCCGGTCTTACACTCTTACGGTCTTCATCCGGGTTCGTGGCCTCTGGCTACATGAGAGGCTGGGGGCGTGATGACGTCACTCCCGCGCATGCGCGCGAGAGCTGCCATTTCCAAGATGGGCTCTGAAGGTCCGGCACTGATGTCATCGGCTGCATGCACTGTGCAAGTTTAGGAGATATTCACAGTACTTACAGGTAAGCCTCATTATAGGCTTGCCTGTAGGTACAAGTGGTGTAGAGTTTACAACCATTAAAGATAGCAAAGGAACATTCACAGCATCTTATCTGTCTCGCTGGGTGCAGCCAACTCTGTGATCTTCTGCTCCACCCCCCCGCCACTGTGCTGCCGGACGTATTTGCAGAGTGGGACTTCATCAGCATGTGTGTTCTCCGCTCACTTGCTCCCCCACAATGGTGAGCAGTAGGGATGAACTTCAAGTTCGAGCCAAACAGCGAATTTTATGGGGCGTTCACAGCAAATTCGAGCACCCCATAATGCACTGCAAGACCGCAATGCATTGCTTTAAGATCATTTGCCAAAGCATACACCTGACCTCCATGTTTTGGCCAATCACAGCACGTTCCTCAGCGAGAGCCATAATTGGCCAAAGGTAGGGTGCCTTTGGCCAATCATGGCTTAGGGGGACACGCCCCACACTATATAAGGCTGCTTACATGGCGCCCGTATAGTGTGTTCTAGTGGACAGAGATAGAGAGATTGAGCTAGATTAGGCAGGCAGGTTAGTTAGTTGGTGGCAGTGTATTTGATATACAGTATATATACAGTCAGACTAGAAAATATATATATATATATATATATATATATATATATATATATATATATATATATATATATAAATATTTATATATATACTCTGCATTCAGTGTAGCCTATATATACAGTGCATTTGGCGGTGTACAGTTTCTAATACAGTGCAGGCGGTGTACACAGTATATAATACAGTGTAGTACGGTGTTAAAAAAAAAATACCCATCATGTCCGGAAGGCCTTCAAGGAGAGGCAAACGCTCACAGGCCACTAAAAGAGGGAAAGCAGCCTCTGAAATAATATTTACCAGCAGGGACCGTTCCTGCACCCAACAGGAGTAACTGTGAGGGGTTACACTGTTGTGGCACCACCAAAACCTAAGGCCCAATGTTTCTGCCCCTGTTTAACAGGGGCATGTAATTACAATTTTTTAAATAATACTTAACAGCAGGGACAGTTCCTGCTCCCAACAAGAGTAACTGTGAGGGGTTACCGTGTTCTGGCACCACCAACAACTAAGGCCCAATTTTTCAGCAGAGTATATAGTGCAGTTCGTATAGTATATATACTGCAGTTCAGAGTATATAGTGCACTCAGCGTAGTATATATAATACAGTACAGGGCATATAGTGCAGTGTACAATATATAATATAGTGTGTTGAAGTGGTTAAGGGGAGCCGTATGACAGAATTAAGAAAAAAACGGCATAGGTTCCCCCCGTCCATACCAGGCCCTTGGGGTCTGGCACGGATTTTGGGGGGGACCCCCATGCCATTTAAGGAAAAAAATTGGCGTGGAGTTCACCACAGGCCGCAAATGCCCCCCCCCCCCGTTGTGTTGTATGAAACACAGTTCCCACAACACAACGGGGACCAGTGTAGACGCGCAGCGCAACTCGCGCATGCGCAGTAGGGAACCGGGAAGTGAAGCCGCACCGCTTTACTTCCTGATTCCCTGACTGAGGATGGCGGTGGGGGCAGCCGAGAGACGAGCGATCGATCGGCTTCGGCTACCGACATCGCTGGACCCTGGGACAGGTAAGTGTCAATTTATTAAAAGTCAGCAGCTGCAGTATTTGTAGCTGCTGGCTTTTAATATTTTTTGTTTAAGGTGGAGCTCCTCTTTAAATGACATTTTTTCTTTAGAAATGTCATTTTGCTGCAGTACTTTTTTAAATATGGGCAAAATGTGCTACTTTACAGGCAGACTAAGGGGACCCCCCAGGCACGATATTTAAAGGAATATTTCATTTTTATTGTTTCACTTTAAGCATTCTTAAAATCAATGCTCCTGAAAAAACGGCCATTTCAAAAACTTTTTTTTGCATTGATACTTGTCCCCTGGGGCAGTATCCGGGTCCCCAAACACTTTTTTTGGCAATAACTTGCATATACGCCTTTAAAATTAGAACTTTTGATTTTTCACGTTCGTGTCCCATAGACTTTAACGGTGTTCGCACAAATTTTTTGTCTGTTCGCAAGTTCTGATCCGAACCGGGGGTGTTCTGCTCATCCCTAGTGAGCAGTGACAGGACAGGCTTCAGGTATCTGTGCCAGCTCTTCAGCTATCCCCGGCCACTTCAGAATATGCTGCCATAAAATCACACTTGCGGATATCACTGAGACTCCTTGAGACTACCAGAACGCCGGACCACCTGTCATATTACTAATATGATGGGCTTCTACCCATCCACCCTTTTGTAAGTGTTTTTAACCCTTTTGGGAAATATAAAGTTTTACTTCTGCACTTAGAGGCGCCTTTTTTTTCTTTTCACTGGAAGCTGTGTGAGCACCAAGCCCTACAAACAGAATGGGTCTGTGTAGACTCTTCCCCTACTTGCTCCCCTCCCCTCTGCCTTTTTTGATATGACAGCAGCAGTGTAAAATCCCCAGTCACCCCTGGCAGTGCAGATCAGATCCAATCAGAAGGCAGGGGAGTGAGAGCCAATGGAAACATCAGAAAGGACTGCTGTGGAAATGACTATGGGAAGTGTAGTTCTTAAAGGGACACTGCACCATACATAAAGGGAGGCTAACAGGCTGTGGACTCAATTCCCACATATCTCTGCATCTGGAGGAGGAGAGCTTCATTGTTTTCCTGGGCAAGCTAAGAGTGATCCGGGCCAGTTCGAGAGAGGAGAGCATAGGGTGAAGATCTGTTGTCAGGGTCTGTGCTCTATACTCGAGAGATCAGAGTCAAAGAGAGAGGCTAAGTGGACCTGCTGCCGTTTCTGTCCACCTATATTAAAGTGGATGCAAACCCACTCTCATCCTTTCTAAACTACTGTCATAGTGGTTATCTATAAGGATATACATGCCTCCTGCGTTTCTGCAGGTGCTCTCCCCACCTGATTGGCCGCGAAGTCCGTGCTACAGATAGGGGGCGCTTCATTGTGTGATCTCTCGTAAGCCACATCCTTGGGACCTTCCCCTGGGATTGGAGGTTGTAGCGGTGGTGTCATGGGATCTCTAGGGGAAAACGAACAGGCAATCCTTTGTTTTTAAGAGGACCTCTCTTACAGAAAGCCTCTCGCATAGGACACTCATCATTGGGTAATTATGTTATGTTAATATATGGTATATCCGTTGTGAAATTTATATATTTAATCTTTTCTGACATATGCACCTTTACTGTACAATTTTAGCAGATTGACCTTTGAAGAAGACCTGGAACTTATAGGTCGAAACGCGTCAGGTCCACATCTCTAATACTGTCAATATATACATAATATTATTATGAAAATGTGCCTATATTGCATGTGCTGAGTGTCATGAGATTGTAAACACTCTGTATTGGAGCTCATTTTTTTAACCAATGTGTTGAAGCTATTTTTGTATAATAAAATTTATTTTTACATACATTGGCCTACCACCTTCCTTTGTGCTGCCTAAAAACCCCACTGGGGAACTCTTTTCTCTTTTTTTGTCCTGCATGTATCCTTACCTGTCAAATGTCTCCCCTCTGTCTGTTATGAGACATTCTGTGGGCGGGTCTGTTGTCCGGAGCTCAGTGGGAGGAGTCGTGATGTCAGTAGACTCGCCCACCTCTACACTCCCCTTGTCAACATGCATTTTCTCCTGTGTATTTCTTACACTGAACTTCTGTTATGATCACTAACATCCAGCCAAAACCCAGAAAGGTCACCACATGACTTCAGCATGCCCAATCATGCTGAGGTGTGGAGCAGCCAATCCTGGGAGAGCTGGAGAAGAAAGGAGGAGGGGATCTGAAGTACACAGAATGTCTCTCTCGTGCATGAAATATGTAAATCACCTGTCACTCACAGCAAGGGGAAGAAACTGACTCCTATTTCTCTGTGTGTCAGTTTTTTTTTCACTGAAAAAAGATAAGAGGACTGTTTATAGCTGGATTATCTCTTTGTGACAAGACTGGGCACAGATGACATGAAATCATTTACTGTACAAGGTGCAAGACTTAATTATAAAAAAAAAATGTGGTTTACATCCACTTTAAGGAAAGAGGATTGACCTTCTTCCAAGTCTGACAAGCTGCCCCAGAGACTGAGTTAGAGAGAGAGAAATATAGTTGCTGTGTCTCTTGGATCAGAGCTCAGAGACTGCTGCCTGTGTGAAGATCTGGGACCAAGCTTCTGGAACCTGCTGACTGCCAATCGTAAGGACCAGACTAGTTAGCTACCAGGAGTGGTGAGCTGAGCTACATATCTTAAAACACCTGCCACACACAGTTAATGCCAAAGAGACTGCACTACATTCACCACTAACACCACCTAAAGAAGGGCCCCACCGATAGCTGGCCAATGTAAACTAGTAGGTGCTAGGTACTTTCCACCATCTTAAAGGGGTACCCCATACACTAGGAATGCATGCTCTCATTCTAGGATTTTATGCATAGTGTGCACACATGGATCCTGTTATTTCTCTGAGTTAGCTGATGTAGTTCTAGAGACTCTATAGTTCCATTTAACTTTGCTTTAGTCTTTTGAGTGCCAGTTAGTTGGTCATTGACCATTTATTGTGCTCTTAAGTCTGTATTATTATCTGTTCATTGTACACAATAAAAATGGGAGGAAGAGAATGGACTTTAAAGGTGCCTTTATGGTCCCAAATTGAAAAAAGAAATTGCTCACATATGTATATATAAAAATTTATATTTTATTAAGAAAAACATAAAATTACATATTAAAAACAATATGAAATGTGTACATGCTGTCTAAATATATCTCCCCCATGTGTATAAATCACAAGGCTTCAAAGAGACACCTGTATGGATTGGCCCACAAATCAATCATAAGAAAAATGAGACATATATGGTAATCCTGCCCATGGATGTGGGGGCCAGCTCCAGAGTCACTGTGATAACACCAATAGATCGTTACGCGTTTCGCCAAAGGCTTCTTCAGTGGATCCTGTTGGTAATGCCACAATTACAATAAGAGACATCATTAGCTGTTATTTTATAACGTTGAACTGCAAGACCCTTTATTCCTTCAGTTAAAATTTGCCTTGATTGTCATAATTCTCTACTGTTTGCCTGCTTTACAGTTGAGTCTTATTAAAGGGAACCATTCACATACTACACAAGTCAGCATGATTAAATTATCACTGTGATGCCATTTACCGAGACAATATCATTTTTCAAATAAGCTCACTGCAGCCGTTGTTACCGAATGTCCATGATAACACATTGGCTACAACGAACAGCCCTCACGGAGCTCCAGTAGAATGACTTTGCACAGGCTTAGATGGTGTCATCATTCTGCTGCAGGCAGAAAGAAGCATTTTCTCAGTCACCTCTCCCCAGTAATTACCCAGGCTGCACCACTGTATTTTTGCAGCAAGTGCCAAGGTGAAAGGCTGAAGCAGGTGCTGATCTGTGACAGAAGAACCTCTGTGTGCTAGGAAGCAAAGTCAATAATATAATCCTGGCATCACCTGAGTCTACTATTGAATATTTGTTATATCAGTCAATAGGGCATGGGAAGAGGGAATGGGGGCTAGGAACTTTTGGCAGTGAGTGTTGGCAGTACATATATTTTTTTTTAGTTATGGGTTAACCACTTCAGCTCCGGAACATTTTCCCCCCTTCATGACGAGGCAATTTTTGCGATACGGCACTGCGTTACTTTAACTGACAATTGCGTGGTTGTGTGACGCTGTACCCAAATAAACAAAGCTATAAACAAAAAAAGACCAAAATGTGGAAAAAAAACAATATTTTTTACTTTCTGCTATAAAACATACCCAATAAAAAATAAATTAAAAAATCAAATGTCTTCATCAATTTAGGCCAATACGTATTCTGATAAATGTTTTTGGTAAAAAAAAATAATCCCAATCAGTGTATATTGATTGGTTTGGGCAAAAGTTATAGTGTCTACAAACTTTGGGATATTTTTATTTATTTATTCATTTATATTTTACTAGTAATGGCTGCAATCAGCGACTTATGCGATATTGTGGCAGACAAATTGGACACTAACTTACACTTTTGACATTTTTGAGGACCAGTGACACTTATTCAGTGATCAGTGCTAAAAATATGCACTGTTACTGTACTAATGACACTGGCAGGGAAGGGGTTAACATCAGGGGAGATCAAAGGGTTAAATGTATGCCTAAGTTGTGCTTACTAACTATAGGGGAGGTGCTTTGGCTGGGGGAAGGCAAAGATTCATGTTCCTGCTTAACAGAAACACAGGATCAGTACCTTCCACTCTGACAGAACGACAATCTTTCTTGTTTACATAGGCAGATTGTGCTCCCGCTGTGTATAATCATAATGGGAGCGGGTCACCGGCGGCGCACGCACGTGCCCCAGACCCGGAAGTGTCAGATCATGTACTAGGTACGTGATCTGGCACAGAGCGGCCGCCCTGCCGCAGTAAATGTTTGTGGGACGGTCGCTAATTGGTTAAAGTGTTTGTAAAGGCTGAACGTTTTTCTCACACCTTCCCTGTGCAGCTCCTCCCTCAGCCCCCCTCCCCCTTATACTTACCTGAGCCCCATCTCTATCCAGCAATGTGCACAAGAACATCGGCTCTCCAGGGGCTCTCCGTCCTCATTGGCTAAGACATTGGCTCATGCTATGGTCAATCACAGCCAGTGAGCCAATGAGGAGAGAGGGGGGCGGGGCTGAGCCATGGACAAGTAGAGCCTGGTGACCCCAGAGCAAGCTGTTTGCTATGGGAGCACTCAGCTGAAGAGAGTAGCCTGGAGCTCAGGTGGGGAACCTGAGAAAAGGAGGATTGGGGGGTGCTTTGTGCAAAACCATTACACAGAGCAGGTAAGTATGTTTGTTTTTTTTTTTACTTTAATGTTCTAGGTATAACAGCTTCATAGATGGTTTGCTCTTTTACCCCGCTATGTCCTCTGCTAATAAAAAAATAAAGTTTGTTCTTTGCTTTGGGTTGTAACTTTTTGCACTTTGAAGATGCTTCAAACGCTGTGTATACTAGGAAATTCTGAACTTCCTATAAATAAATACAAGAGTACATCCGATGCTTTTGATCACTGGATGTTTGTATGGACTTTATTTAAACCAAAACATATACCAGGTCCCATCATTAAATGCGGCTTTGCATATAGTAAGAATAATGACAGGAAAATAAAAGTAACTTTATTTGGTTTCAGAGTTTTATCTCCTGTACACAACATTAAATGTTTACATCAAGTAATTTGTGTTTATCTGGAATCCTGTTGTGAAATAGACTGTTAAAAATATAATAATGTATGTATCAGTCTCAGCTAAAATTGATCAGCCCACCGCAATACTTTTATTTACCTATCAATTGTTTTTTTTTTAGTTTTTGTTTTTGTTTTTGTTTTTTTTGTTTTTTTTAGTTTTGGAAAGAATTAGGAGAACTTGATTTGTCTAACAAGTTTTCTCTTTATCAGCATATAATAATCAGAGCAGGGTATTTATTTAAACAATGTACAAAATAAAAGCCATATATATTGTTATTATTTTTTTTTTAAGGTAATAAAACATAACTTTTCATCCAGTTATAGTCAAGTTAACTGATACATACAGATGCTGCTATATTTGGACTAATCTAAATCTAGGCAGAGATGACTCCCGGTCCCAAAAGATTTAAAATGTATGTTTTTTTTTTAACTAAATAACAAATTATGATAACTGGAACCAACTTTTTGAATTCTGTTGTGAAATACACTGTTAAAAATATATATAAAAAGTATTGTATCATTCTCAGATAAAACTGATATTCAAGTACAGTCTCACACATCAGCCTACAACGATAACCATAATACAGTAATTTCTTGGATTACGAGCATAATTCGTCCCGGAAGAATGCTTGTAATCCAAAGGACTCTTATATCAAAGCGAGTTTCCCCATAGGAAATAATGGAAACTCAGATAATCCATCCCGCAGCCAATGCTTGTCTATGCAGTACCACATGTGACCAGAGGTGCGGGGGCACCAGAGACACTCGTAAACACTCGGAGACGCTCGTAGACCACATGGAGACACTCAGTGACACTTGGGAACCGAGTGTCCCCGAGTGTCTCCTCCGAGCGTCTGAGTGCCTCCGAGTCTCACCGGCGACCCCCGCACCTCTTGACAAATGCGTTACTGCACACCCCAGCAGCTTGAATCTTGCTTGTCTTGCGAGACAACGCTTGCAAAGCGAGTCAGAATTTTTTCTTTAAAATAGCTTGTATTACACTCGCAAACCATGTTACGCGCAATCCGAGGTTCCACTGTACCTTTATTTACCTTTCAATTTTTTTTAATCTTACTCATCTTGTGAGACAACGCTCGCAAAGCGAGTCAGGATTTTAAGAAAAATTTGCTCGTATTGCGGAACACTCACAAACCGCGTTACTCACAATCCGAGGTTTCACTGTACCTTTATTTACCTTTTAATTTTTTTTTTTTTACATTTTGGATTGAATTAGGAACATGTTTTTTGTTCACATTTTTGTCTATTTATCAATTTGTGATAAAAAAAATCTAGACAGCGATGACCCCCAGACAAAAAAATTGCTAAAAATGTATGTTTTTTCACTGTTTTATCATGGGAACTTTATGTTTTTGGGTTTTTTCACGATGTGCAAAGAGAGATCACACAAACACTTAGAGGCAAAAACTGTATATAACATTTATTTAAGTAATAACAGATAAAGTTAAAAAAAAATGCAATAATACTGGGAAATGTATTAAGAAACTTGGTATTGGTAGATGATCAAACCAGACGCGTGCATGTCTCAGCCCCGGTAACAGATTAATTTATGAATGAAGAAGGAAGATCTGGACAGCCACACTCCAATACACATGCCTTTTATTGTATAAAATAACAAAAATTCATACAGCAGCAGGGTACAGGATGAAAAACTGACGCGTTTCACATTCTCAATAATGCTTAATCATAGCTACACAACCACAAAGGTTTGCCACATATATATACCAATATAACATAGATCACGTGATCAATTTAAATCAATTAATTAGATTAAATTAAATAGCAAACAGATGTGGTTAGAAAAGAGGGCACACTTAGCCTGGAAAAAAGACATGGAAAAGAACCATTTGCATATAACAATGGGAGTATAGCTGAATTTAATTGCTTCCAGACCGCTTCACGCAGATATACTGCTGCAGAAGGGCATGTACAGGCAGAATAACATACCTGTATGTTGCCCTTTAAGAAGCAGCTTGCCGTGAGCTCTGTGAGTGTGATCGCGAGTCCCGCGGACTCGATGTCTGCGGGGATACCTGCGATCGTCTCATGGAGAGGAAGAACAGGGAAATGATAATGTAAACAAGCATTTTCCCGTTCTGCCTAATGACACTGACACTGATCACAGCTCCCTGTAATCGGGAGCGGTGATCAGTGTCGCGTCACACATAGCCCCTCCCCCCTACAGTTAGAATCACTCCCTAGGACACATTTAACCCCTACAGCGCCCTCTCCTGGTTAACCCCTTCACTGCCAGTCACATTTACACAGTAATCAGTGCATTTTTAATCGCTCTGATCGCTGTATAAATGTGAATGATCTCAAAATAGCGCCAAAAGTGTTCGATGTGTCGCCATAATGTCGCAGTCATGATAAAAATCACAGATCGTCACCATTACTAGTAAAAAAAAAAATGATTGATAAAAATGCCATAAAACTATCCCCAATTTTCTAGACGCTATAACTTTTGCGCAAACCAATCAATGAACGCTTATTGCGATTTTTTTACCAAAAATATGTAAAAGGATACGTATCGGAAAACTAAGGAAAAAAAATGTTTTTATATATATTTTTTGGGGATATTTATTATAGCAAAAAGTAAAAAATATAGCTTTTTTTTCAAAATTGTCGCTCTTTTTTTGTTAATAGCGCAAAAAATAAAAACCGCAGAGGTGATCAAATACCACCAAAAGAAAGCTCTATTTGTGGGAAAAAAAGGATGTCAATTTTATTTGGGAGCCGCGTCACACAACCGCACAATTGTCAGTTAAAGCGACTCAGTGCCGAATCGCAAAAAGTGCTCTGGTCTTTGGCCAGCCAAATGGTCCAGGGCTTAAGTGGTTAAACAAATCCAAAAAAAAAAGTGTGTAAAAAGGTTAGAAGTTATATATAACAAATCCTGGATAAATGGGCATGTATTATACCTTGACAAATGCTTTTACAAAGACAATATAGAACATATTTTTATATTTTTTTTAGGGGTGTTAATAATATAGAGTGCATTTATGTGTGAAAGACATATATACGTGTGTAATATATATGTATAAAACATGCACATGTGTACCGATGCCCCTCCGTAGGTCACCAAAAAGTTTTATAAAGCCTAATATAAAATGTCTTAATGTACCTGGTAGTTAGGAGATATAGAGTGTAATTATTTGAGACTAGGCGACCTGGATGGGCAAAGGAAAAACATAGAAACCTCACTAGAGAAAAAATAGGAGCCCTGTATGATGTGTATACATAAAAACTGATGAGATGACAATATATACCTATACATGTATTAATAGTACATAAAACATCACGTAGATGGGATTGTCAATGGGAGAAGGCAGAAAGAATGACCATCAAGACATCATAATATTTTCATAAATTCCATACTTTCAACCATTATCGCAATGAACACAAGAAGTTCATAGTGATTATCACAATGGCAATGATCTTAATCAAGAAACAAAGAAATTCTGTAGAAAAAAAGAAAAGAAGAAGAAAGTACGTAAAGAAAGATGGATAGGAGAAGATTGGATGAAGAAAGATAGATGAAAGCAGTTCACATAATGTGGAGTGGACACAGACCAAAAAGTGCTTTTAAGTTCATGCCTGATCGATGTTATATACCAAATTCAGTCGGCTAAATTGGCCGATTGATTGGTAAATGTATGTGGGTGTACTCATCCATAGATCAGCCCTTCACAAATTACCCGTATTGACAACAACTTAAAGATCAAAAGAAAAAAGTGCACATGCATACAAATACTATAGAACTGGCAGACATGGATGAATAAATGAACAATGAATGGAAAATACACTCAAAGATAAATTCATGAAGTATATATCATCCATTGGAATGAATATCTCAAATCGGTGGTGGGTTCTATAGTCATCATATCATAAAGACCTTTTCCATTACGTTGTCTATATCAAAGATTAGTAATTACTATAATGGTCATATCGTGCAAATGCAGTAAGTAATGTCGTTCCTTAAGACTGTTTTCCAGAGGTCAAATATCAAGACATCAAACATAAATATAAAAAACTGGATCTAAATAGATCCAATTAAATGATGATGTGGAATATGTATCCAAGAAATATGGTCTAAATTGGATAGGCTGAATAGATGTAAGCATATAGACTGGGCATGGCCCTAGAAGTACCAATACAGGTATACCTGATCATAATAGTAGGAAACATCCAACTCATATGTAGCGTTGGTAGATTTTTAATCTACTGCTTATAGGTAAATTTAGTGGGTTATCTGTTCATACATAGTCAGATTTGCCTCTGTTCCAGCTTGGCTGAGTTGCATGTAGTTTCACACTGTGCCTGTGGGTGTCATTGTCATCATGGGTCGGTGTTGGAAAGGCAACACGTTGAAGCGTATAAGTGCTCCTCTGTCCCGGAGATAACTCGGTGGAGGTGGTCCTCCGAGTTGCATTCTGGGGGAGGGTATTTATGGGACAGACGCCATGTTTTAGGGTTTGTCTTTCGTTCCACGTGCTGGCCTTCCTGGCCGACAGGTATGTGCTAGGAGTACTACCTCGTGGTCCTCCGACCGGGAGGCCCACGTCGCTGCAGCATGTGGGTGGGCCCAGAAGCCTGTCTGTGGCCTACCACAGCGGCAAGGGAATGGTCCTGGGCTGTCTGTCCTACGGGAAGAAGCTGGACAACTGAGAAGATCCCAGGGGAGGACCCGTTATGGAAGGATCATGCAGAGTGCTGGTCTGGAGAGGGGCCTGGTGACTCAGTTGGAGGACGCATCCTAAAGTAATCCTACCGCATAGTACTGCCGGGTCGGCTTAAAGGTTCTAGTGCTGTGTTTGCTGTTCATCGTAAACCATTACATCCTGTGGCAGAGGACCGTACGGGTTTTGTTCCGATCAAGTCTGTGGCAGAGACTTTTGCTCGTGCTGCGTACTGGCTGCTAGGTTAGTGAGAGAAACCTATCCAGGCGGGCAAAGATTCAACTCTAAAAAGAGAGTTCATTCATCTACAAGCTTTCAATTCCTAATACTACACTAAGAAAAGGTATTTGAACTTCCCTGCAACTCTTCTTCTACCTCTTTCCTGCTACTTCCTTCAATTTACGTTTATTAAAGCATTGGAAAAGATACTCAAGTGTCCGGTGCCTACATTGTCTGGTATTAAACACAGAGGCGGCTCTAGGCTTTGTGAGGCCTTAGGCAAAACTTAGACATGAGGCCCCACTCATAATTATAAAAATAATTCAAGCAATAAAAATTAATACATTGCATTGTACAGTGTACAATGAACTGATGGCAATTCACCCATGGCCAGTCCTCAAGGATTCCAGCATGTCATTGGATCATATCACACCAGGATATGCACTGCAACACAAACTCCTTCTGTATAGTGAATGTCACTTACTAGACAGCTCTACGTTATGCCTAAATTTCACATTACCTAACAAAGGCCATAGATCCATCATCTATTTTCCTAAACCTATGCCCCATACCTGCTGTGGAAACAGTCAATGCATTTACTATGGTCAGTGAACCTGAATACAGAAAAGCACCTGCTGAATTTCTTTGTACTGCAGTGTCAGGAAAAGGCAAACTAGTGTGGAGAAAAATGAAAGCAGGGGCCGACTGGCTACTTTTGGCCCAGGGTGCAAGTACAACCCAGAGGCCCATGGTACAGCAACTTGGCCTACCTCCCGCTCTCCCTCTTCCCTGCCAAGAGAGGGAGAGCAGAGAGGGGGAAAAAGAGAGGGGGAGCAAAACAGGTGAACAAGGAGGGTGAAAGGGAAGAAGAGAGAGGAGAGAAAGAGGGGAGTAGGAAAATATGTGAGAGAGTGGGGGGAAGGGGGGTGGGAGAGAGGTGGGGAGAAAAAGAGAAAAGGGGGGCAAAATAGTGTGGGGGTGAGAGACAAAGAGAGGGATGAGTGAGGAGTGGAGAGAGAAGTGAGAGAGAGGAAAGAGAAAGGGGAGAAGAGGGGGGGAAGAGAGTAGGGGAGAGAGAGGGAGTGAGAGAGAGGAGAGGGAGAGGGGCGAGAGAGGGAGAGGGGCGAGAGAGGGAGAGGGGGGAGAGAGAGTTGGGAAGAGGGAGAGAGAGAAGGGGAGAGAGGAGAGAATGGGAGAGAGAGGAGAGGGAGGGGGGAGAGAGGGGATGAGAGAGAGGAGAGGGAGAGAGGGGAGGGGGAGAGGGGAGAAACGAGGGGGGGGAGAGAATAGGGGGGAGAGGATAGAGAGAGGGGTGCGAGGGGAGTGAGAGGGAGAGAGGAGGAGAGGAAGGGGAAGAGGGGGAGAGAGGGGAGAGTGAGAAGGGGGGAAGAGAGGAGAGGGGGGGTGGGAGGGGAAGATTAAAGAGAGAGGGGAAGAGAGGGGGAAGAGGAGAGAGAGGGGGAAGATTGGAGAGAGAGAGAGAGAGAGGGGAAGAGGAGGAGAGGGGGGGAGAGAGGAGAGAGAGCGGGGAGAGGGCAAGGGAAGTGAGGAGAGGGGGGAGAGAGGAGAGGTGGGGAAGAGAGGAGAGGGGAGGAGAGGGGGGAAGAGAGGAGAGAGGGGGAGGAGGGAGAGGGGAGAGAAGGAGGGGAGAGAGAGGAGAGGGGGGAAGAGAGGAGAGAGGGGGAGGAGAGAGGGGAGAGAGGGAGAGGGGAGAGAGGGAGAGGGGAGAGAGAGAGAGGTGGGAGAAGGGGGGAGGGAGAGGGGGATAGGGATGAAGAGGAAGGAGAGAAGGGAGGGGGGAGAGAGAGAGGGATGGGGATGAAGAGGGGGAGAGAGAGGCGGGAGAGGAGGGGGTCACATGGAAGAGGAGTGGTTTGCTGGGTGATGAACAGAGTGGTCATGTATCAGTGTGCAGAAAAATGTATCGTCCCTGTCATCGGACTCACCCCAATCCCCGAACTCATCAGACTACTGGCACCCTGAGCAGCCTCTGCATGACCGAGCACGGCGAGCAGTGAGATGGTTTTGCCTCTGCTGGCCACGCCCACCTGTCAGTGCTCCAGCACACCTATCTGCAGGATGTGCAGAGGACAGAGCATTTTCTGCAGGCGGTGTGTGAGCTGATTCCTGCATCCTCATAGACAGGAACTGTACAGGACAGGCTGACACTGCTCACCTCCCCTGTGATTACTGGTGCGGCTTTTTTTTCAGGAATCATAGCGGCACGGGAGCCAGTGACTCACCCCGTTAAGCCCGTGAAAGATGAGAAGGCGGCGGGGAGGGTGTTAGCAGTGCAGAGTCCCGGTGTTCTAGATCAGTCACGCTCCTGAGGCAGCACAATCCTTTCCGATGCTGGGCTCTCCTCCTCTCCCATTATCAGGCAAATTAAACGGTCGCGAGGCCCCTGTGAGTGCGAGGCCTTAGGCGACCGCCTAATTTGCCTAATTAGAGAGCCGCCTCTGATTAAACACAACGGGACCCTAGACCCGGTTCTGGTGAAATAGAGGTAACGAAGGTGACGGTAACAGCCCGCTTTAAACCAGCAGCTCCACCGAGAGTTATTGCTACACAAAGTTTACAGAGTGTCCTGAATCTATCACCCCCTCTTATTCGTGTCACTATCCTCTTAATACCCTGTACAGTATATAAAGACTAGTAGTGTCCTTATTGTGAACCGAATTCCAGTGTTTAGCCACATTGGTAGACTTGTTTTTCTTGATGTCCATGGTGATCGTGAAGCCGATCTTTTATGTGCGACCTACATATTGAATGTGGCACAGTTTGCTTGTAATGATATAAATCAAGAACTTATTGTTACAATTAATGAATGATGAGATCTCAAAGGCTCTAGCAGTGACACTTGAAACAAATGGAGTGACCTAAGTTTTGGCAGTGGTATATTTAAGACTAATTTGGTAGTAATAACCAATCGTGACCCTTGGAAAACAGTATTACATTTAAAGGAAGATGGCACACATTCCTGAAGGGGCTGTTGGTTAGTTCAGTAATGACATTCCTACAGTATGAAGTCAGCTAAGGTAACCAGGCTGTGGATGCATTCCTATGTATTAGTGAGACTTAATAAGGAAAAATGAATTTCTCCTTCGCTAACAACATAAATGTTTTTCACATAACAAATTATGATAACTGGAACCTACTTTTTTTTTTTTTTTATTGAAGTAGACCTAAATCACAACCAGATGACATTTTGTTTGCTAAAGCTCTGTTTCATAGACATTTAATTTTAAAGAGAAATATGACCAAAACTTTTCGGGTGATAGGGGTGCACTTACTTGTGCTCCCCTCCCCTGTGGCCTGAACCAGGCTCTGGAAGGATCCATACTGTCGAGGTCCACTCAGATGCCTGAACGGCAGCTGGATCAGCCTCTCAGCATGCCACTAAGAGCCTGATCTAGCTGCTTTCATCCCCTCTCCAGGGAACGTTGGAGGGGCAGAGTCAGCTCAGAGCTACCCAAGAACTGAGCAATCAATGGCCATGTGATTGCTAAGTTCTCAGTTTTAGAGCTGGGGGGGACAGCTGCAGCATCAGACCGATGCTGCAGCATGGAGGTGAGTATGTGTGTTTATTTTTTATATCAACCCCACATTTTCCTTTAAGTTTTCACATAGTGCCTTCTTTTTTGTATCTCAGTGCTGTTGATCTCTTTCAGCCTCTTTTCAACCAAACCTGTCTACATGCATTCTCTCGAGCTGCACTTCATTTCTCAAGGTGGACTTCCTGATAGTGACAACAGTGGACAATGCCTGTGTAATGTGTGTTAAAATAACCACTTGTTTGAAAAAAGTGGCCACTTGTAATGCACATTAAAAGTTCATGTGACAGGGTGACAATGCTTGTGAACGTTTGGGAGACAGGAAAAGAGTGCTGTCATCCTATTGAAAGGAAGTGCCTGAACAAAGACCTTTATGGCAGGATCACCAGATCTTACTTTTGATGAAAGCGTTATTCTTTTAAGCTCCCCAGCTCAGCTGCCACAAGTCTAGTCCCACAACACCATCTTCACTTCTAAAGTCCTACGACACCATCTTCTCTTCTCTAGTCCTACAACACCATCTTCTCTTCTCTACTCCTACAACACCATCTTCTCTTCTCTACTCCTACAACACCGTCTTCTCTTCTCTACTCCTACAACACCATCTTCTCTTCTCTACTCCTACAACACCATCTTCTCTTCTCTAATCCTACAACACCATCTTCTCTTCTCTACTCCTACAACACCATCTTCTCTTCTCTAATCCTACAACACCATCTTCTCTTCTCTAGTCCTACAACACCGTCTTCTCTTCTCTAGTCCTACAACACCATCTTCTCTTCTCTAATCCTACAACACCATCTTCTCTTCTCTAGTCCTACAACTCCATCTTCTCTTCTCTAGTCCTACAACACCATCTTCTCTTCTCTACTCCTACAACACCGTCTTCTCTTCTCTACTCCTACAACACCATCTTCTCTTCTCTACTCCTACAACACCATCTTCTCTTCTCTACTCCTACAACACCATCTTCTCTTCTCTACTCCTACAACACCATCTTCTCTTCTCTACTCCTACAACACCGTCTTCTCTTCTCTACTCCTACAACACCATCTTCTCTTCTCTACTCCTACAACACCATCTTCTCTTCTCTAATCCTACAACACCATCTTCTCTTCTCTACTCCTACAACACCATCTTCTCTTCTCTAATCCTACAACACCATCTTCTCTTCTCTAGTCCTACAACACCGTCTTCTCTTCTCTAGTCCTACAACACCATCTTCTCTTCTCTAATCCTACAACACCATCTTCTCTTCTCTAGTCCTACAACTCCATCTTCTCTTCTCTAGTCCTACAACACCATCTTCTCTTCTCTACTCCTACAACACCGTCTTCTCTTCTCTACTCCTACAACACCATCTTCTCTTCTCTACTCCTACAACACCATCTTCTCTTCTCTACTCCTACAACACCATCTTCTCTTCTCTACTCCTACAACACCATCTTCTCTTCTCTACTCCTACAACACCGTCTTCTCTTCTCTACTCCTACAACACCATCTTCTCTTCTCTACTCCTACAACACCATCTTCTCTTCTCTAATCCTACAACACCATCTTCTCTTCTCTACTCCTACAACACCATCTTCTCTTCTCTAATCCTACAACACCATCTTCTCTTCTCTAGTCCTACAACACCATCTTCTCTTCTCTAGTCCTACAACACCATCTTCTCGTCTCTAATCCTACAACACCATTTTCTCTTCTACATCATAGATAGACTATTGTCTGTTTTGGGTACTTGCAGCCAGCCCCCCGACAAAGCACTGCCACATCCAAGGTCCACCTTCTAGCCACTGTGTGTGCCTGATCCTGGAGCTTCCAGATATATAACAGGGATGTCCCAGGATAGTTGAGGAAAGTGGAAAAACAGCACTGGACCCAAAATGTTATCTTATTGGTATTGCTATCTTAAAGCATTGATGTTGATGTAAGCAATATTGTTTCTAAGCAGGTGGCTTCTACACCCCACAGAATCACCACAGACTCATTGGCTTGTAGTGCAATGTAACCAAAGTGTAAATCGAAGTGCCACACCACTGCTAAATGATCCAGATACAACTTTATTCCAATAAAAGGGGAGGATCCAAAGAGAATCACATATTTCAGGGGTCCAAAAACTCCCCTTCATCAAGGCTTGAGATTGAAAACCATGTGAATGGACTATAAGTGAATGGACTTTTAATGGTATTTCTTCCAACGTGAATACAAATATACATCTTGTCATCAGCTGTTTTGGTGACCAAGGATATCCTAGGAGGCTATAACAGCAGGGACACAACATTCCAGCCTAGGTGAAAATAGAGGCAGTGGGGTAGAAAAAGTAAAAATGAAAAAAGGCTGCTTTTTAACCACATGCCGACCAGCGCACGCTGATGTACGTCGGCACAATGGCTCGGCTGGGCAAATGGGCGTACAGGTACGTACCCTTTAAATTGCGGCATTGTGGGCACGCCTGCCGCATACTACATGACCATGCCTGCGGGTCTCATAGACTCGATGTCCGCCGGGGGGCCCGCGATCGTGTCACGGAGTGGCAGAACGGGGAGTAAACAAGGCATTTCCCTGTTCTGCCTAGCAACATGACAGAGATCTACTGCTCCCAGTCAACGGGAGCAGTGATCTCTGTCATGTTGTAGTGAGCCCATCCCCCCCACAGTTAGAATCACTCCCTAGGACACACTTAACCCCTTGATTGCCCCCTAGTGTTTAGCCCCTTTCCTGCCAGTGTCATTTACACAGTAATCAGTGCATTTTTATAGCACTGATCGCTGTATAAATGACAATGGCCCCAAAATAGTGTCAAAAGTGTCCGATGTGTCCGACATAATGTCGCAGTCATGATAAAAATCACAGATCGTCGCCATTACTAATTAAAAAAATAATAATAATAAAAATGCCATAAATCTATCCCCTGTGTTGTAGACGCTATAACTTTTGCACAAACCAATCTATATACGCTTATTGGGATTTTTTTACCAAAAATATGTAGAAGAATACATATCGGCCTAAACTGAGAAAGAAATTAGTTTTTTTATATATTTTTGGGGGATATTTATTATAGCAAAAAGTAAAAAATATTGCTTTTTTTTTTCAAAATGGTCACACTTTTTTTTTTATAGCGCAAAAAATAAAAACCGCAGAGGTGATCAAATACCACCAAAAGAAAGCTCTATTTGTGGTAAAAAAAGAGCTCTTCGGCTATTTCCGCCCCCGCTCGGCGCTTCCAGAGCACTGCACACATCTTCGACCACCTCCGGCCCACACTCGTCCTTTTCCGTGTCCGCTCGGCTTCCCCCCCCCTCCTCTCCGACAGCTCTTCAGCTTCAGCCAACAAAACTCGGCTATCTCCGGTGGCCCCCACGGTAACGGTCGCTGTGAGTTTAAATGAGCCGGGGCCGTCGTGTGTTGTCCTGAGAGCAGCCGACAGGCAGAGAGGTCCCCGGAGCAGATGAGGGAAGCCGGAGGATGACGATGCTGCAGGAACCCGCCCAGGTAACCGGCCGGCCCGGCACAGCCATTGAATACTGTATATAGCAAAGGATGTGGGTGGCACTAAATAAAATAACATAAAAAATCCATTTTGGTGAAAATAATGATTCAAATAATATGCAAAATCCAACATAGCTAAAAGTTCATCAAAAGTGTCAATTAATATTGAAATGTGCATAAAAATATTTTCAGCAAAAAGTTCATATATAAACAATGCTTATAATTAAAACCCTTTTTTTTTGCACTTTAATACCATAGACATAGTTTGGATATGATGGTTTTAATTATAAGCATGGTTTATATATGAACTTTTTGCTGAAAATATTTTTATGCACATTTCAATATTAATTGACACTTTTGATAAACTTTTAGCTATATTGGATTTTGCATTATATTTGAATCATTATTTGCACCGAATGGATTTTTGATGTTATCTTAGTTAGCGCCACATCCTTTGCTATATATTCAATTTATCTGTGGTTTGTGGTAACCTGTTTGATGTTGGCAGCTGCTCACTACTGCGGTTGATCAAAAATAGGTGTGCGCATTAGTTGTTTATTTTAAAATATATAATGCAGAGCCAGGCTTCGGACAGGTGACAGGGGGACCGGGGGGTGGAAAATACAAGACAACCAGGGGGCCCACAGAATGAAGAGGCTCCTGTGGGAAGAAGGGGTCCTAAGGAATGTAGGGGGTTGTATGGTATGTAGGGGGCCTAGAAGAAGGACCCTATAGAATGAAGGGGGCCCCAAAGGGAAGAATTGGTGTTATGGTTTCTGCATCAGTCTTGATGACATCAGAAGACCTTGGAGCATGGGGGAGAAGACTCTGAGGACCAGTCTAACAGGATGGAAGATCAAGTAAGCAAATCTTCCTTTTTCATGCTGCCTGGACCTAAACAAGCCCTTGCAGTGTGGGCACGATTTTATTGTCACATGAGAAACTTACCTTTGAAGCAAAGCCCTCCAGCAGCGTGCTGTCACTGCTGCCGGGGCTTCCCCCTTCACCCGGTCTTTGCGTGCTGCTATGTGGATAGCCGGGCCGTGATGACTTCACTCCCATGCAAGTGCGCAGCATACTGTTTTTTTGCGTGTTTGCAAAATTAGAGTGTGCCGGTTTGGATGAAGTCCAGGGCCAAATTTTTGTCCCAGTCCAGCCCTGGTCAGACTGTGTAGGGGGCAGTTGCCCCCCCCCCCCTGCCCGCTCTGATGCCCTGTAAAAAAGGCTGCACCACTTGCACTGCAGACATGCCTAATGGCTTTCTGGTGAAGAGAAGTAAAAAGTCCCCGCCAATGTGCGGTGCGGGATGGGGATGAGGACAGAGTGCCAGTCGCTCTCCCCCACAGCATGGATGGTGTACAGCATGTCTGAGCAGAGACCAGCTCGATGCTCTGCCGGAGGCTATCCTCCCCTGGCCAGCCCTGACCGATCTGCCCCAGCTCCACACTGCAGCCCCTGGCCACCCAATGCCAGACAATTTGGAAACCTGGAGTCGGTGCATCACGCACTGTCCAGCCCAACCCACCTGGTGAGCAGAGATTACCTAGAGAAGAGCTTCAGCCTGGGATGGGGGTCTGCAGGAGGCAGGTAAGAGGGGGAGCAGCAGTGGGGTCGAGTCACTGCACCATGGGCCTCTGGTTCGTACTTGCCCCCTGGACCAAAAGTCGACATTCAGCCCCTGGGCATTGGTGAGGTTAGGGGGGGGGGGGTGACAATTGGACAAAGTTTGTTGTTGGAGGCAAAGCTTTAAGGTCTACTTTAAGTTTAAGTTTTTAAATGAATAAAAAAATATATTCTAAATAAATTCAATTCAGTGTTCAGAAGTTCATTTTCAGTTAAGTCTGTAATGTGCACAATGAATAATTCAATAAATAAAGATGGTCCTAATGAAATAAAGCAATATTCTCTTTACTCACTGAAATGGAAATGGCTAATGTAAACACCAATGTATTTAAAACTATCCTGTCTTGTGTTTTTAAAGCATTGTTGTTCCAAACTGAGAAAAGTATATGTGAAATGAAGATGAAAATGGATTTAAAAAAGTAGCACAAGTGTTTATTCAGAGCCATATCTTAAAGTGCATCTGCAGTGAGCGTGTATCTGAGCCAATATTAGTGTCGTTTCTGATATGATTTTAACCACTTCAACAGCGGGCATATTGTGACACTTCTCTCCTACACGTAAAAATCTTTTTCTGCTAGAAAACTACTTAGAACCCCCAAAGATTTTATGTTTATATATATATATACACAGCTCCGCCGGCTGGCTCAGAGCCAATTGCCGCAGCAACTGCGTGGTAGCGGCGTGCGTTCCACAGCCTGCCTACCAAAAACCGGAAGTCTCTAGTAGAAAGCGACGTATGCGTACCACGTGACCACGCCTAGAGCGGTGAGTGAGGGCACAAGTGGGGGCACAACAGAAGACGGGGAACACCAGTGACAGCATTATTCCACGATTTTTATTGGATTATTTGGATGAACACATCACTACTTGATTGCAGTCATTTATAGGACACTTTATCAGTTTTTTTTTCACTTTTCATTATTCAAATTTTTTTGCTTTTTACTTATACACCTATTATCAATATTTGGGTTTTTTTGTCCTTTTTTATACTTTGGTCGAGAGAACTAATAGATGCCATCTGATGCACTGTGTCACACTGTTTATATTGATTATCAATTTTTTGGGACTTCTACAATGATTGAAATTCGAATATATGTCAATTAATTTGCACATATTTTGTGTTACTCGTGCATTATAGCTTATTTGATATACACATTTTTATGTTCTAGCACTTTATAGGATTTAATTTAATTTTTGATGCAATTTCACGCACATACACTCCCCTTTTTTCATATATTTGTATATATTTATTTCCTGAACAGCGCCAATTCCCCTATCAGAGTTTTTAGTCTCAGTCAAATAGACTGTGTTTAACCAGACCTCAAGCCTGTACTTCACTAGACATTGACTGACGGTCCGGTTGCATTCTCACAGAAGAAAGTTACAAGTGTGTTGCATGATTGAGTTCACCGTTATCTATCACTTTATATTGCTTGTCATCTGCTAACCCACTGGAATACAAATACTGCAGTATAATATGGCTAGCTGAAGAAAGAAGACAAGAGACTATACCATTCATTGTAAGGCCTTGTGTTTCCGTAACATGCTCTAGGAGTTGTATTGCACCGCAGGGGGAGCTCTTGAGCATTTATACTGTATTGTATTGTATTTTCCAGCACTACTAGATAGTGCGCTGCAAGTCCGGCGTGTGTTTGCGTGGTTGCACTGGAAGTGGGAAGGTGCCCAGTGTCAAGGTCTTACCACCCTGAGCACTAGTCACACTTGGAGGCGCGCCTGCATGCATCAGTCAGGTGATCTTTGAGTGACAATGATTTATTTGCACCTAGTTTATTATTGTTCTGAATTTGTGTACCAGAATTGTTATTGTAATTACTATCTTAAACCAGCCTTCAGTAAACTTACAGTCTGGTTAAAATATAACTGGCATCAGGCTTTGTTCATTCTCATAGCAGGTGGAGCAACAGCTACTCAGGTAGAGGTACAATATATGTGTATTGTTATTGTGGGGTTGTACCTTATTATTGGGTTTCACACAAATACTGTTACACAGTGTCAAGTTGGTTGAGCCAATTCATTGCTACATATATATATAGATCTATCTAGATAGATAGATAGATAGATAGATAGATAGATAGATAGATAGATAGATAGATAGATAGATAGATAGATACCTGTATAGATAGAGATATCTATCTATATAGATATTTAGATATATATAGATATATAAATATATCTATATCTATATATCTATAGATATCTATATATATAGATATAGATATATATAGATCTATACAGGCATACCCCACTTTGTGTATAGATAGATAGATAGACAGATATATAAATCTATAGATATATAAATCTATAGATATATAGATATATTTCTATATGTATGTAGCGCTGGGATTTTTGTCATCTAGTGCCATGCGAGTATGTAATGCTATTAGATTAGTGGTTGGCTCCCTCTAGTGGCCAGCCCATTTCTGGGAAATAAGACTTTGTTTGTTTACACATCAGAACATGCTGTAAAGCATGTGCAGGAAGTGACTTAAAGGTTTATCTGGAAAAGACTTACCCACAGTGCCTCCCTTACCTACCCATGAGGCCAAGTTAAAGAACTGCATGCTGGGGAGGGAAATAAAAGGCCCAGCGCGACCATGCTTTCTCTCTTCTTTCTGGGACCTGAGACCTGCCTGCAGGGACCTGTGTGGGAGTGTTCAGAAGAGCGCGGCCTGCTTGGCGCGGAACGGAGTAGATGCCACCGGAGAGGTGTTGGACACAGTGTACTGGAGGCACGTATGATCGGGTCGGAGGATCCAGGAAGCCTGAAGGACCCTAACTAAAGCCATCGTTCAATGGACAGAGCGGTGAGGTGTACCGGAGTCCACCTGAAGCAGGACTGAGATTGCAGAGACGTAGCAGTGCAACTGTCCGGGCCTGGTGTGGTGAGAGGGCTGTTGCCCCAGATTTATATAAAGCACTTAACACGATACAGACTAGTCGTGGAGTGTTGCTGAGACCTGTAGTTCTACGGAACAGTCTCAGTCAAATAAAAATCAATTATTCCGCGCTTAGGACAGAGAAAAAAGGAACTGCAGCCCCCCAAAAAAGAAAATCACCAAAGGGAAATCCAAAAAACAAAAAACTCTCATAGGGGAATTGGCGCTGTTCAGGAAATAAATATATACAAATATATGAAAAAAGGGGAGTGTATGTGCGTGGAATTGCACCAAAAATTAAATGAAATCCTATAAAGTGCTAGAACCTAAAAATGACATATATTCGAATTTCAATCATTGTAGAAGTCCCAAAAAATTGATAATCAATATAAACAGTGTGACACAGTGCATCAGATGGCATCTATTAGTTCTCTCAACCAATGTATAAAAAAGGACAAAAAATCCCAAATATTGATAATATGTGTATAAGTAAAAAGCAAAAAAATTTGAATAATGAAAAGTGAAAAAAAACTGATAAAGTGTCCTATAAATGACTGCAATGAAGTAGTGATGTGTTCATCTAAATAATCCAATAAAAATCGTGGAATAATGCTGTCACTGGTGTTCCCCGTCTTCTGTTGTGCCCCCACTGGTGCCCTCACTCACCGGAGCGCCCAACCCCTGCAGGGGTAATAGGCATGTAGATATGAATCCAGTAGTGATGTTCCTTAGCGATCGAATTTCCTCTCAGTGGTATCCTTCTCTCCTTTCCCAGTATGCCACTGCTGTTTTCTTAGTAATCCCTACCGGCATATATCCATAAATAATGAGAAAAGAGGAGCCCCATAGCGTAAATCCAAAAAGCGATATTTATTTAAAACAGTTAAAAAGATGTAGCTGACACAGCTCCGCCGGCTGGCTCAGAGCCAATTGCCGCAGCAACTGCGTGGTAGCGGCGTGCGTTCCACAGCCTGCCTACCAAAAACCGGAAGTCTCTAGTAGAAAGCGACGTATGCGTACCACGTGACCACGCCTAGAGCGGTGAGTGAGGGCACAAGTGGGGGCACAACAGAAGACGGGGAACACCAGTGACAGCATTATTCCACGATTTTTATTGGATTATTTGGATGAACACATCACTACTTGATTGCAGTCATTTATAGGACACTTTATCAGTTTTTTTTTCACTTTTCATTATTCAAATTTTTTTGCTTTTTACTTATACACCTATTATCAATATTTGGGTTTTTTTGTCCTTTTTTATACATTGGTCGAGAGAACTAATAGATGCCATCTGATGCACTGTGTCACACTGTTTATATTGATTATCAATTTTTTGGGACTTCTACAATGATTGAAATTCGAATATATGTCAATTAATTTGCACATATTTTGTGTTACTCGTGCATTATAGCTTATTTGATATACACATTTTTATGTTGTAGCACTTTATAGGATTTAATTTAATTTTTGATGCAATTTCACGCACATACACTCCCCTTTTTTCATATATTTGTATATATTTATTTCCTGAACAGCGCCAATTCCCCTATCAGAGTTTTTAGTCTCAGTCAAATAGACTGTGTTTAACCAGACCTCAAGCCTGTACTTCACTAGACATTGACTGACGGTCCGGTTGCATTCTCACAGAAGAAAGTTACAAGTGTGTTGCATGATTGAGTTCACCGTTATCTATCACTTTATATTGCTTGTCATCTGCTAACCCACTGGAATACAAATACTGCAGTATAATATGGCTAGCTGAAGAAAGAAGACAAGAGACTATACCATTCATTGTAAGGCCTTGTGTTTCCGTAACATGCTCTAGGAGTTGTATTGCACCGCAGGGGGAGCTCTTGAGCATTTATACTGTATTGTATTGTATTTTCCAGCACTACTAGATAGTGCGCTGCAAGTCCGGCGTGTGTTTGCGTGGTTGCACTGGAAGTGGGAAGGTGCCCAGTGTCAAGGTCTTACCACCCTGAGCACTAGTCACACTTGGAGGCGCGCCTGCATGCATCAGTCAGGTGATCTTTGAGTGACAATGATTTATTTGCACCTAGTTTATTATTGTTCTGAATTTGTGTACCAGAATTGTTATTGTAATTACTATCTTAAACCAGCCTTCAGTAAACTTACAGTCTGGTTAAAATATAACTGGCATCAGGCTTTGTTCATTCTCATAGCAGGTGGAGCAACAGCTACTCAGGTAGAGGTACAATATATGTGTATTGTTATTGTGGGGTTGTACCTTATTATTGGGTTTCACACAAATACTGTTACACAGTGTCAAGTTGGTTGAGCCAATTCATTGCTACATATATATATAGATCTATCTAGATAGATAGATAGATAGATAGATAGATAGATAGATAGATAGATAGATAGATAGATAGATAGATACCTGTATAGATAGAGATATCTATCTATATAGATATTTAGATATATATAGATATATAAATATATCTATATCTATATATCTATAGATATCTATATATATAGATATAGATATATATAGATCTATACAGGCATACCCCACTTTGTGTATAGATAGATAGATAGACAGATATATAAATCTATAGATATATAAATCTATAGATATATAAATCTATAGATATATAGATATATTTCTATATGTATGTAGCGCTGGGATTTTTGTCATCTAGTGCCATGCGAGTATGTAATGCTATTAGATTAGTGGTTGGCTCCCTCTAGTGGCCAGCCCATTTCTGGGAAATAAGACTTTGTTTGTTTACACATCAGAACATGCTGTAAAGCATGTGCAGGAAGTGACTTAAAGGTTTATCTGGAAAAGACTTACCCACAGTGCCTCCCTTACCTACCCATGAGGCCAAGTTAAAGAACTGCATGCTGGGGAGGGAAATAAAAGGCCCAGCGCGACCATGCTTTCTCTCTTCTTTCTGGGACCTGAGACCTGCCTGCAGGGACCTGTGTGGGAGTGTTCAGAAGAGCGCGGCCTGCTTGGCGCGGAACGGAGTAGATGCCACCGGAGAGGTGTTGGACACAGTGTACTGGAGGCACGTATGATCGGGTCGGAGGATCCAGGAAGCCTGAAGGACCCTAACTAAAGCCATCGTTCAATGGACAGAGCGGTGAGGTGTACCGGAGTCCACCTGAAGCAGGACTGAGATTGCAGAGACGTAGCAGTGCAACTGTCCGGGCCTGGTGTGGTGAGAGGGCTGTTGCCCCAGATTTATATAAAGCACTTAACACGATACAGACTAGTCGTGGAGTGTTGCTGAGACCTGTAGTTCTACGGAACAGTCTCAGTCAAATAAAAATCAATTATTCCGCGCTTAGGACAGAGAAAAAAGGAACTGCAGCCCCCCAAAAAAGAAAATCACCAAAGGGAAATCCAAAAAACAAAAAACTCTCATAGGGGAATTGGCGCTGTTCAGGAAATAAATATATACAAATATATGAAAAAAGGGGAGTGTATGTGCGTGGAATTGCACCAAAAATTAAATGAAATCCTATAAAGTGCTAGAACCTAAAAATGACATATATTCGAATTTCAATCATTGTAGAAGTCCCAAAAAATTGATAATCAATATAAACAGTGTGACACAGTGCATCAGATGGCATCTATTAGTTCTCTCAACCAATGTATAAAAAAGGACAAAAAATCCCAAATATTGATAATATGTGTATAAGTAAAAAGCAAAAAAATTTGAATAATGAAAAGTGAAAAAAAACTGATAAAGTGTCCTATAAATGACTGCAATGAAGTAGTGATGTGTTCATCTAAATAATCCAATAAAAATCGTGGAATAATGCTGTCACTGGTGTTCCCCGTCTTCTGTTGTGCCCCCACTGGTGCCCTCACTCACCGGAGCGCCCAACCCCTGCAGGGGTAATAGGCATGTAGATATGAATCCAGTAGTGATGTTCCTTAGCGATCGAATTTCCTCTCAGTGGTATCCTTCTCTCCTTTCCCAGTATGCCACTGCTGTTTTCTTAGTAATCCCTACCGGCATATATCCATAAATAATGAGAAAAGAGGAGCCCCATAGCGTAAATCCAAAAAGCGATATTTATTTAAAACAGTTAAAAAGATGTAGCTGACACAGCTCCGCCGGCTGGCTCAGAGCCAATTGCCGCAGCAACTGCGTGGTAGCGGCGTGCGTTCCACAGCCTGCCTACCAAAAACCGGAAGTCTCTAGTAGAAAGCGACGTATGCGTACCACGTGACCACGCCTAGAGCGGTGAGTGAGGGCACAAGTGGGGGCACAACAGAAGACGGGGAACACCAGTGACAGCATTATTCCACGATTTTTATTGGATTATTTGGATGAACACATCACTACTTGATTGCAGTCATTTATAGGACACTTTATCAGTTTTTTTTTCACTTTTCATTATTCAAATTTTTTTGCTTTTTACTTATACACCTATTATCAATATTTGGGTTTTTTTGTCCTTTTTTATACATTGGTCGAGAGAACTAATAGATGCCATCTGATGCACTGTGTCACACTGTTTATATTGATTATCAATTTTTTGGGACTTCTACAATGATTGAAATTCGAATATATGTCAATTAATTTGCACATATTTTGTGTTACTCGTGCATTATAGCTTATTTGATATACACATTTTTATGTTCTAGCACTTTATAGGATTTAATTTAATTTTTGATGCAATTTCACGCACATACACTCCCCTTTTTTCATATATTTGTATATATTTATTTCCTGAACAGCGCCAATTCCCCTATCAGAGTTTTTAGTCTCAGTCAAATAGACTGTGTTTAACCAGACCTCAAGCCTGTACTTCACTAGACATTGACTGACGGTCCGGTTGCATTCTCACAGAAGAAAGTTACAAGTGTGTTGCATGATTGAGTTCACCGTTATCTATCACTTTATATTGCTTGTCATCTGCTAACCCACTGGAATACAAATACTGCAGTATAATATGGCTAGCTGAAGAAAGAAGACAAGAGACTATACCATTCATTGTAAGGCCTTGTGTTTCCGTAACATGCTCTAGGAGTTGTATTGCACCGCAGGGGGAGCTCTTGAGCATTTATACTGTATTGTATTGTATTTTCCAGCACTACTAGATAGTGCGCTGCAAGTCCGGCGTGTGTTTGCGTGGTTGCACTGGAAGTGGGAAGGTGCCCAGTGTCAAGGTCTTACCACCCTGAGCACTAGTCACACTTGGAGGCGCGCCTGCATGCATCAGTCAGGTGATCTTTGAGTGACAATGATTTATTTGCACCTAGTTTATTATTGTTCTGAATTTGTGTACCAGAATTGTTATTGTAATTACTATCTTAAACCAGCCTTCAGTAAACTTACAGTCTGGTTAAAATATAACTGGCATCAGGCTTTGTTCATTCTCATAGCAGGTGGAGCAACAGCTACTCAGGTAGAGGTACAATATATGTGTATTGTTATTGTGGGGTTGTACCTTATTATTGGGTTTCACACAAATACTGTTACACAGTGTCAAGTTGGTTGAGCCAATTCATTGCTACATATATATATATAGATCTATATAGATAGATAGATAGATAGATAGATAGATAGATAGATAGATAGATAGATAGATAGATAGATATCTATATATATATATATATATCTATAGATATATCTATATTGATATATAGATATATCTATATTGATATATAGATATATATATTTTTTTTCTTTTGTTTTTTTCACAGAGTGGAAGTTTAATAATTGGTTCAAACAGCTCACGAGCACCACTGACACCTTTAAAGGGTTTGTAAACCCTTGTTTTTTTTTTTAAATAACAAACATATAATACTTACCTCCACTGTGCAGTTCGTTTTGCACAGTGTGGCCCCGATCATCGTCTTCTGGGGTCCCCCGATGGCTCCTCCTCGCATCGGTAAACCCCTAAGAGAAGCGGTCTCCCAGGGGGTTACCTTGCAGGTGCACTCCCGAGTCCAGCATTTGAATGCATAGACACAGAATGCCACACTTGGCCCCGCTCCCACCTCCCGCGTCATTGTATTTGATTGATAGCATCAGGAGCCAATGGCTGCGCTGCTATCAATCTATCCAATCAAGAGCCGAGAACCGCCGGGCAGAGAGGTACAGCATGTCTCCGCCCTGAGAACAAAGGGCTCAGGTGACTAAAATGGGGGGGGGGGGGGGCTGGAGGGCCGGTCAGTGTCAGAAGTTTTTTCACCTTAATGCATAGGATGCATTAAGGTGAAAAAACACAAGGGTTTACAACCCCTTTAATCTTCTTCTCGGCACGTCGGCTGAAGAACTTGACTTTTACAATGACTGGCTGCTTGGGAAGCTTGCCTTTGCCGAGCACCTTTGAAATAACCGCCATGCACTGGGTCAATGACTGGTGCTGGTCCATCAGGGTTCTAAGCGTGGTTCTGACCTGATCTGTTCAATGACCAAAGTCCAAGATAATTGTGGGACAATAATGCTGATTCTTCTTCAGGTGGTAATGCCTCATGCCGACCTTACCGAAGTAACCAGGGTTCTACTTATCAAAGTTGATACTGTGATGATGAAAACCACTGGCATTACTGCGATCACCAGGTTTGCCAACACAACCATGGCCATGACTGACGTGTCCACTGAGCTTCCGCCTCTTTTTTAGCTTGGTAGGCATGGCAGCTGCGAGAGAAAGCTATATTTTTTTTTTTTTTAAGCCGAGGCCAGGGAGAAACAAATACTGGGTGTTAGAATTATTTATGTCACACGATATTTGTGCAGCTTTTTTTTTTTTACAGAATTGTTTTGGAAAAAATACACTTTAGTGAATTGTAAGGCACAAAAACACAATATAATACACAATTGTTTGGTAAAATATAAAAGATGATGTTACACTGATTAAATAGTTATCAAACATGTCACGTTTTAAAATTGCATCCGCCTATGGAACGACAGCAAACTCTGGTACATAAAAATCTCCATAGGTGATGCTTTAAAAGCCATTACAGGTTACCAGTTTAGGATTACAGAGGAGCTCTGGCGCATACCTCACACGTGTGGTGCGATTGCCATTTACTTATGCGCGCAGGACCTACATGCTCATTCGCATTCACACTTGAGCATCGGGGAATGGGGGTGCTTCAAAATATTATTTTATTCTATGTTTTATTGTATTAAAAAAAAAAAACATTTACACTGTATTGGGAAAGCACACAACATGGGTACGAGATGTCCCTGAAGGCACTAGTGACGTTCCCTTCCCAGGGTGCAACTCTGTGGCTGGGGTTATGTCACTGGTGTCTTTTAGGGGAACCAGGAAGTGGACAGAAAAAGTAGGTAAATTATTATTTTTTCTTTTTTTTTAAGTGTTAGATGATTCTAAGATTCTAAGAAGCTGTTCAACACAAAACGCAGTTAGCGCCTTGAGGCGATTCAGTTCGCATTTGCAGAGCTTTACAAATCATTCATTCATTCATTCATTTTACATCAGCCTGTATCACTGCATGCTGATGTGAAATTTAGAAGAAGGGGGAAAGTTCCACTGTAAGCTCTAAATTCAGTAAAAATAAATAAATAAACCAATAAATAATCAAATACTCCCCTCCCCTTCCTTTAATAAAATAAATATTATTTTGAGCCTTCACTGCAACAAAAATTGCATTTTTAGTGAGCAATTCTAAAAGGAAATCACATCTAAAAGGATGCATACCTTGTCACGTTCCTCATTAGAACCCTGCAGGTGCAGCAGCTGATTGCTAATTACAAAACCACTCCCATACAGATTCACTGGGCACATGGACACAGACAAACAACTGTTTCTCCAGTATAACAAAAGGTAGAAATCTGCAACAACGTTGGGTAAAATCCCTGCAATATACATTAGATCACCCAGAGAGGAATGTTTTTTTTTCTCAACAAAAGTGGAGTAACTGCTTCAATACCGGGCACTTTCAACCCCTTTCTGCCCGGGCCAATTTTCAGCTTTCAACACTGTCACACTTTGAATGACAATTGCGCGGACATGCAACACTGTACTATATGACATTTTTATCAAATCAAATAGAGCTTTCTTTTATTGGTATGTAATCAACGCTTAAAAAAACAAAAGAAGACTGAAAATTTTGAAAAAAAATAAGTTTATCTTTGTTTCTTTATTTTCTCCTTCACTGATGGACACTGATGAGGCGGCACTGATGTGCACTGATGAGGCGGCACTGAAGGGCGCTGATGTGGAGGCAATAATATGCTGCACTGATGGGAGGCACTGATGGGCACTGGTGGGCGACACTGGTAGGCACTGATGGGTAATACTAACCGGCACTGTTGGGTGGCACTGATGGGCAAAACTGATGAGCAGGCACTGATGGGCGCTGATGAGACAGTACCGATGTGGCGGCACTGATGGGCACTGATGTGGTGGCACTCATGTGCACTGATGAGGCAACACTGAAGGGCACTGATTAGGTGGCACTGATATGGAGGTACTAATATGTTTTACTGATGGGCACTGATAGGTGGCACTGATATGTCGCACTGATGAGCACTGATAGGTGGCACTGATGAGCACTGATAGGTGGCACTTATGGGCACCAATAGGTGGCACTGATATGCGGCACTGATTAGCACTGATAGGCGGCACTGATGGGCACTGATAGGTGGCACTGATAGGGGGCACTGATGGGCGACACTGATAGGCACTGATAGGTAATACTGATGGGCACTGATGGGTGACACTGATGGTCACTGATGGGCAGAACTGATGAGCAGGCACTGATGGGCACTGAAAGGCAGCCCTGATTGGTGTCACTGATGGGCATTGATTGGTGTCACTCATGGGCACAAACTGGCATCACTTGCTGGGCAATGCTGGGGCTCTACTGTAATCAGGGCACTGATGATCAGTGCCCTGATTACCTGTACAGTCTCCTCTGTGAGGAAATGCCACTGATCGGGTCTCCTCGTCTCACACTTTGTCAGTGTAAGGCGAGGAGAGCCGATAAATGACACTTCCGTGTTTACATGTGATTAGGGATGAGCTTCAAGTTCGAGTCGAACTCATGTTCGACTCGAACATCGGCTGTTCGCAAGTTCGCTGAACAGCGAACAATTTGGTGTGCCGCGGAACACCCTTTAAAAGTCTATGAAAATCAAAAGTGCTAATTTTAAATGGCTTATATTCATGGTATTGTCATAAAAAGTGTTTGGGGACCTGGGTCCTGCCCCAGGGGACATGGATCAATGCAAAAAAAAGTTTTAAAAACAGCCGTTTTTTCAGGAGCAGTGATTTTAATAATGCTTAAAATGAAACAATAAAAGTGTAATATCCCTTTAAATTTCGTACCTGGGGGGTGTCTATAGTATGCCTGTAAAGGGGCGCATGTTTCCCGTGCTTAGAACAGTCTGACAGCAAAATGACATTTCAAAGGCAAAAAGTCATTTAAAACTACTCGTGGCTATTAATGCATTGCCGGTCCGACAATACACATAGAAGTTCATTGATAAAAACGGCATGGGAATTCCCCACATGGGAACCCCGAACCAAAATTTTAAAAAAAATGACGTGGGGGTCCCCCTAAATTGCATACCAGGCCCTTCAGGTCTGGTATGGATATTAAGGGGGACCTTGGCCAAAATAAAAAAAAATGACGTGGGGGTCCCCCTAAATTCCATACCAGGCCTTTCAGGTCTGGTATGGATATTAAGGGGAACCCCGGCCAAAATTTAAAAAAAAAATGGCGTGGGGTCCCCCTCAAAATCTATACCAGGCCCTTCAGGTCTGGTATGGATTTTAAGGGGTACCCCGCGCCAAGATTTAAAAAAAAAAAGGTGTGAGGTCCCCCTAAAAATCCATACCAGACCCTTATCCAAGCACGCAACCTGGCAGGCCGCAGGAAAAGAGGGGGGACGAGAGAGCGCCCCTCCTCCTGAACCGTACCAGATCACATGCCCTCAACATTGGGAGGGTGCTTTGGGGTAGCCCCCCAAAACACCTCGTCCCCATGTTGATAAGGACAAGGGCCTCATCCCCACTCATCCCCACAACCCTGGCCGGTGGTTGTGGGGGTCTGCAGGCAGGGGGCTTATCGGAATCTGGAAGCCCCCTTTAACAAGGGGCCCCCAAATCATGGCCCTCCCCCCTGTGTGAAATGGTAAGGGTGTACCCCTACCATTTCACTAAAAAACTGTCAAAAATGTAAAAATGACAAGAGACAGTTTTTGACAATTACTTTATTTAAATGCTTCTTCTTTCTTCTGTTTCTTCCTCCATCTTCTTCTTCTGGTTCTTCTGGTTCTTCCTCCGGTGTTCTCGTCCGGCATCTCCTCCGCAGCGTCTTCTTCCTTTCTTCTCCTCGGGCCGCTCCGCATCCATGATGGCATGAAGGGAGGCTCCCGCTCTTCTCTTCATCTTCTTCTCTTCATCTTCTTCTCTTCGTCTTCTTTTTGGGCCGCTCCGCATCTATGATGGCATAGAGGGATGCTCGCGCTGTGTGACGTTTCTCCTCTTCTGACGGTTCTTAAATAAAGGGCCTTCCCTGTGGCATTCCCCGTGATGCCACAGGGAAGTCCCGTCAAGTCACCATGCGTCAGAGGGAGGCGGGGTCACCGGGTGGCCCCCCCCCCCCCCCTGTTATTTAAGAATCATCAGAAGAGGAGAATCGTCACACTGCGGGAGCCTCCCTCCATGCCATCATGGATGCGGAGTGGACCGAGGAGAAGAAGGGAAGAAGACACCGACGCCGCGGAGGAGATGCCGGACGAGAACACCGGAGGAAGAACCAGAAGAACCAGAAGAAGAAGAAGATGGAGGAAGAAACCGAAGGAAGATAGAAGAAAGAAGAAGCATTTAAATAAAGGAATTGCCAAAAACTGTCTCTTGTCATTTTTAACATTTTTGACAGTTTTTTAGTGAAATGGTAGGGGTACCCCCTTACCATTTCACACAGGGGGGAGGGCCTGGATCTGGGGGCCCCTTGTTAAAGGGGGCTTCCAGATTCCGATAAGCCCCCTGCCTGCAGACCCCCACAACCACCGGCCAGGGTTGTGGGGATGAGGCCCTTGTCCTTATCAACATGGGGACGAGGTGTTTTGAGGGGCTACCCCAAAGCACCCTCCCAATGTTGAGGGCATGTGACCTGGTATGGTTCAGGAGGAGGGGCGCTCTCTCGTCCCCCCTCTTTTCCTGCGGCCTGCCAGGTTGCGTGCTCGGATAAGGGTCTGGTATGGATTTTTGGGGGGACCCCACGCCGTTTTTTCTTTAAATTTTGGCGCGGGGTTCCCCTTAAAATCCATACCAGACCTGAAGGGTCTGGTATAGATTTTGAAGGGGACCCCACGCCATTTTTAAAAAACATTTTGGCCGGGGTTCCCCTTAATATCTATACCAGACCTAAAGGGCCTGGTATGGAATTTAGGGGGACCCACCACGTCAATTTTTTTTTTTTTAATTTTGGCCGGGGTTCCCCTTAATATCCATACCAGACCTAAAGGGCCTGGTATTGAATTTAGGGGGACCCAGTGGCGTAGCGTGGGGGGTGCCGTGGCCCCAGGCGTGATATTTAGGGGGGCGCAATTTCGTGCCAGTAGTGTCACTACTGGCTGCCTCCTCCTAATTTAATTTACTGTGTCCCCTGCGCTCCGCCGCCATGTCCAGTGTTTGGCGCCCTGTGATTGGGCGTATGGGGGTCATGTGCGGCGTGGAGGCTGGCCTATCCTCGATCACGGTTGCTCCTGAAGTCCCGCCTCTGCACATGACCCCATACGCCCAATCACAGGGCGTCTGGAAACAACGAACATGCTGGCCGGAGCGTGGGGGAGACGAGCACTGGAGAGTGTGAGCTGCCGGGGCCGCTGTCTTCTCGATGCAAGACAAGAAGGTGAGGAATGGATAAACACGGGGGGGGAGAGAAGAGACAGGCGCCGTATATGTAGTGTCAGTATAGGAAGACTAGGCAGGACAGTATAGTGGTCAGTGTAGTATTGTGGTCAGTATAGTGTAGTGGTCAGTATAGTGTAGTGGACAGTGTAGTGTAGTGGACAGTGTAGTATTGTGGTCAGTATAGTGTAGTGGTCAGTGTAGTGGACAGTGTAGTATAGTGGACAGTGTAGTGGTCAGTGTAGTGTAGTGGACAGTGTAGTATTGTGATCTGTATAGTGTAGTGGTCAGTATAGTGTAGTGGACAGTGTAGTGTAGTGGACAGTGTAGTATTGTGGTCTGTATAGTGTAGTGGTCAGTGTAGTGTAGTGGACAGTGTAGTATTGTGGTCAGTATAGTGTAGTGGACAGTGTAGTGTAGTGGACAGTGTAGTATTGTGGTCTGTATAGTGTAGTGGTCAGTATAGTGGTCAGTGTAGTGTAGTGGACAGTGTAGTGTAGTGGACAGTGTAGTGTAGTGGACAGTATAGTATTGTGGTCTGTATAGTATTGTGGTCTGTATAGTGTAGTGGTCAGTATAGTGGTCAGTGTAGTGTAGTGGTCAGTATAGTGGTCAGTGTAGCGTAGTGGTCAGTGTAGTGTAGTGGACAGTGTAGTATAGTGGTCAGTGTAGTGTAGTGGACAGTATAGTGGTCAGTGTAGTGTAGTTCTCAGTGTAGTGGTCAGTATAGTGGACAGTATAGTGTAGTGGTCAGTATAGTGGACAGTATAGTGGTCAGTATAGTGTAGTGGACAGTATAGTGGTTAGTGTAGTGGTCAGTATAGTGTAGTGGACAGTGTAGTGGAGTGTATAGTATAGTGGTCAGTGTAGTAAAGTGGTCAGTGTAGTGTAGTGGACAGTGTGATGGTCACTGTAGTGTAGTTCTCAGTGTAGTATAGTGGTCAGTATAGTATAGTGTAGTGGACAGTGTAGTTCTCAGTGTAGTGGTCAGTATAGTGGACAGTGTAGTGGACAGTATAGTGGTCAGTGTAGTGTAGTGGACAGTATAGTGGTCAGTGTAGTATAGTGGTCAGTGTAGTGGACAGTATAGTGGTCAGTGTAGTGTAGTGGACAGTATAGTGGTCAGTGTAGTATAGTGATCAGTGTAGTGGACAGTATAGTGGTCAGTGTAGTTCTTAGTGTAGTGGACAGTATAGTATAGTGGTCAGTGTAGTGTGTAATGGTCAGTAACGGAATCAGGTTGGTCAGTGTTGAAATCAAGTAGGTTAGTGTAGTGGTCAGTATAGGAATCAGGTAGGTCAGTACTATTGTATTTGAAGGCACTCGGAGAGTGCTAAAAGTCTGCAGGTTAGGGGAGGGGCGCAAATTACTTGCCTTTCCCTGGGTGCTGACATCCCACGCTACGCCACTGGGGGGACCCCCACGTCATTTTTTTTTTAAATTTTGGTCTGGGGTTCCCCTGTGGGGAATTCCCATGCCGTTTTTATCAATGAACTTCTATGTGTATTGTCGGACTGGCAATTCATTAACAGCCGCGAGTAGTTTTAAATGACTTTTTTTCCTTTGAAATGTCATTTTGCTGTCAGACTGTTCTAAGCACGGGAAACATGCGCCCCTTTACAGGCATACTATAGACACCCCCCAGGTACGAAATTTAAAGGGATATTACACTTTTATTGTTTCACTTTAAACATTATTAAAATCACTGCTCCTGAAAAAACTGCCGTTTTTAACACTTTTTTTTGCATTGATCCATGTCCCCTGGGGCAGGACCCCAAACACTTTTATGACAATAACTTGCATATAAGCCTTTAAAATTAGAACTTTTGATTATTCATGTTCGTGTCCCATAGACTTTAACGGTGTTCGCGTCTTCAAACAAATTTTTTGCCTTTTCGCATGTTCTGGTGCGAACCGAACAGGGGGGTGTTCGGCTCATCCCTACATGTGATCAGCTGTGATTGGACACAGCCAATAACATGGGTAAAGAGCTACGTCACCTGCGGGCACGCACGAGCGGTGACCCTGGGCGACGCCATATCACGTTGAGTCAGAATGAGAGGAGATCCTGCTTGTGGTCATTTTACTATACGGAGGGCAGGAGGTAGTTAAAGCTTGACATGTTGGGAATCTATTTCCCCTGTGCAAACCGAAATTTTACTCTAAAGGGTCTCAGCTTTCAGAAAATATATAATGTTTGGGGGGTTTTACCCAATGTTCAGGCCTAAAATCATTTATTTAAACATTTGCAAAAAACCCCCACAAAAAAACAGCCTTGACAGAGAAAGGGTTAAAGCAGCGAAAGGTTTTGGTAAAAAAGTAGTGATTTACTAATATTTTTATAGAGGAATTGTCAAGCTCCATTGTATATACAGAAAGCAATGCTAGTTGTATTAATAAGAAGCTGGAGAGCATTTAAGGCCGAGTCAAAAAAGCAAGGCAAACTGCATGATTCTGGCAACGTGTGAGTAATTATATTGAATCTATAGATTTGCAGAGAAACAAGTCAATTTGCTTCGAAGGACGGCTTGTAATCACATTCTTTATATATTTTTTTTTTATCATGTAAATGAACAAGAAAATGCAAAGTAAAGGCAGAGAAAAATGCTACTTTTGCAAGCCGTAATTATGTACAAATGGATATTAAAGAAATTGAAATAAGATGGAGACGGGAATGCTAATGGCCAATTCAGAGGCTCAAACATTGCCGAAAAAATGTACAAACATTTATGTGCAAGAGATCAAGTCTCGCAGCTGAGACATGCATAATGAACAGAGCAAACAGCAATGGCGAAAAACATCTTAATGAAAACTTAAAGTATAGTTAATGCTTTACTATAACTGAATTTATTAAATGAGATTAGTTTCTGCAACTTCAGAGCACTGAGGCAGTAATAAGGGGATTTTGCTTTATTAAATATTTCCTTTTACATTATTTTTACTTGAGCTGGTTACAGGAATGTGAGGGCTTGTTAACTGTTTTTCTAGGCTTATTTTTTTTTTTTTTTTCATTTTCCCCAGGAGATAAAAAACACAGGCTGCAATTCTCACCTTCAGTCCAGAACTGACCCCTGTAGTACCCTTTCTTGCCTGCTAGATGTCCTCAGTCCACCAGGTTAAAAGATACCGGGAAATTGAAACCTAACACCAGGCTTTTTTTTTTTTTTAAATGTTCCCCAGGAATAAAAAAAAAATCTCAGGCTGCAAATCCCACCTCCCAATACAGAATGGTCCCCAATTCACAGTACCTTTTCTTGCCTACTAGATATCCTCAGTCCTCCAGGTTAAAGGCTAAGTTCACCTTTTTTTTTCTAATATCCATCTCCCCTATGTACCAATATACCATTAATGTACCTCGGTTGCAGAAAACCAAAAGCTTTTTTTGATTTGAGAACAAGGCCTTACCTTAGCCCTTGCTGCATTTCTTAGAAAGCTTCATTACTTGCTGGTATGTAGATTTGGGATGGAAAAACCAGTAAGACACAGGAAGGAGTTTACCAGCTCATCCTTCACCCATCAACTAAATTTGTACAGGATCCCTGGCATCTCTCCATGCGTGCATTTGCCTGGCTTCCCCATGGTCCCTCCAAATGGGCTCAGGCCGCATGCTAAACTCCCTGGGGCTGCATTCAGCCCACGGGACACCCCTGATGTAGTGCAATTGGTTACAAAGTTATTGGATAGTCCTCCTATTATATCGATTTGGTAAATCTAAAGGAGATTGTACAGAGATTGTAAAATCAAATTGTATAGTGTATGGTCACATTTATACACCTAAAATTATCTAGTTGCGCTTTTAGTGTCATTAAAGTGGTTGTAAACCCATAAAAATAAAAAAATAAACTGCAAGACAACTGTGTCGCATACTAGCTGATTATGAAATACTTACCTTAAAATGAAGCTGGTGCAGCGGTCCCTGTACACCGCTGTGACAGTGACATGTCTCTGGAATGTTACTTCCGGGTTCGCAGGTTCACGGAGCCGCGATGACGTTACTCCCGCTCTGGTCGGTCACGGCACATCAGCTGAATGAACGGCACGAGCAAGCCATTTCTTCAGTGTGCATGCGCCCATGACGTCGGCACATGCTGATACAGTGGATATCTCCTAAACCTTTCAGGTTTAGGAGATATCCACGGTATCTACAGCTAAGACTTATTATAAGCTTACCTGTAGTGAAAAGTGGTCTGTAAGGGTTTACAACCACTTTAATTGTTCATGGCACACCAAATACAGAAGCAAACACACACTTTGCCACATGGGTGACAAACATAGCAAAATGTGCAGTAAAAATGTGCAACTCGCACCACGCCAAAATGTCCCATGAGCTACTTTGCCACGTGTACCGCAGCCCATTGAAGTCAACAGTCTGCCCTATGTGTGCCACTGAAAAAACAAGACAAAAAACATGCACTCCTACTATTCGAGGTGTGAATTGGGCCTGAAAGTGAAATTGATGTGTTTACACAAGAACAATGAGGTTTCTTTCACATCTGTGTGTTTCCAAACGCATGGCAAACTGCACAGAAAATGTGCACTTTGCCATGCGTTTCAGAAATTCTGCAAATGCGCATCGTGCTTGTGTTGTCATTACACGATAAAGGCTCCCCAAGTGCAACAAATGCACCAAAAACTGCGGGAATGAACCATGCTAAGCTCACAAAAAGAGTTCTGGAGCTTCGCTCACTAGAATTGCTGAGCACTAGAATTGTGCTCAGCAATTCTAGTGAGCAATTAGCGGGGGAGTCTCCACTGATCCCGGGGACTTCCACAGCAGGTCACTTTCCTGCGGTCTTTGCTCCCCTACGGTGGCAGAATGCCAGGGCCCGGGTGCAACTGTGACCTTTGTGACCCTGGTAGTTCCATCACTGATTGTAACTTTGCAGAAATCCACAAGGTGGGAGGCTGTAGTAGAGAGAGGCATAGTACCCTGGGGCCAGGTGAAGCTGATTACTGGAACCTACTGGCTGCTGGGAGACACCAGCTGGTGGACACAGGAACTGCAGCTTTCTACCCTAGTAACCACAGTGCCAGTGTTTCGTCAGATTAGGCAACCCGTCAGATTTTGTAACGGAAGTGACGTTCCGTCGTCACCATCTTCTTACACCCCGCACTCATCCACAGTAAGAATACAGTAAGAAAGCGGCAAGCGGACATCTTGTTACATCCACCGGAGTCTGGCATTTCACACTTATTTTTTCCAGTAAACTCAGCTTATATAGTGAAAGTCAGGATTTTACAAAGCAGCGGTGTTCTGTCAGATTAGCAAACCTGTGAGATCAGCAGGCTTGCGGCTGCTTTTAAAATTCAACATCTAAACAGTCAGATGGATACTGCATTTCACTATATAAGCTCAGTATACTGTTAAAAATAAGCGTGAAATGCATGACTCTGGTGGGTGTAACAAGATGTTCACTTGCCGCCTTCTCACTGTATCCATACTGTGGACAAGTGCGGGGTGTAATCAAGATGGCAGCGACGGAACGTCACTTCCGTTACAAAATATGACGGGTCACCTTATCTGACAAAACAGGTCCTGACAAGGGCTGATCTGTGTCAGACATTTTTGAACACAGCCAAGAACTGCATAGACACCAGGACTGGAGCCATCTCTGACCTAACATCTGGAAGCAGATGAAAGCATTCTCAGGGTTAGTGTTGTGACCGCTGTGTAAACATGTATTGAAGCAATGCAGCACAGTTCACAACAATCTCAGCGGGAAGGCTGCCCAGGTGCATGTATGGTTACAGCAACGTGAACAGAGTGGGTCCTAGCCAGAATGACACTGTCTGTAGATAGAGGCAGAATACAGCTGGCCTGTTTTGTGCCTAATCAGGAAGATGACAAGAAGAGATGCAACCCTATTCTTCCCCTCCTCATCAGGAGCCTTTCCCTACCGCTAGAACTGTCCCTAACAGACAGGGTTCTTTTCCCTGCACTACTCACTCGCATAAAGCACGCCAAACCTGGGGGCTAGGGCCTTAAATCGTTTTTGGCTGACCCAAGATGGCTGCCAACCAGATCACTTCCTCAGTGACCCAGGAAACCATAGAGGAACCAGTTTCCTCCTGACTTCCTCTGCATCTGCTGCAGTTGAGTGCCATCTGCAGTGAAGAAAATAAACTGCACCTGCCTACAGAGGAAGACCTATGGACGAGAGGTGAAAAATCTTCATTACAGAACAAGTTCAGTAGAATTTTCATAATTAAAACTAACTATACCACAGCCTTGATAATTAAAACAAGGCAGGTCAACATTTTAGTTGCCTGCATACTCCATACCCAAATGGAATTGAGCATACATTTTAATATATTTTAAGGAGACATTCACCAGTTCAGGTTGGCTAAGGAATTACACCATTAAATGATGGTCATTATAACTTGGAGGTTTAAATGAATACATTGTAACCTTATTTCCACGTTCTTGGTTGAGCTCCTTGAAGATGAATTACACTTAATAATGCATTTAATGTGTTAACTAAAGAATGTTGGAATAAACTTTTAAGCTTTGGAAAATGTCAGCTAATTTACTGGCGCTCTTGCCTTTATGTCAGTTTACGTTCCAGTCTGTTGGCTGAAGTGAAGTATTTACTACTAATAAGTTTTTATGGCATCACTGTGGGGATGATTTTACAGGTCCTGTACTTGTATTTTGTGCAGGGATAAGATGTCATGCCTCGTTAAGTTGTAATCAGCATGCTATTTATCTTACTTATGATAAAAAGTGATTGTTGCTCTAAGGCACAAAGGTGTCATAAAAAAAGACAGAGCTTGGCTTGATATGGGTGGGGTGTGGGTGAGGAGTTTGGTGGGGACACTGTGGGGACAATATCAATGCAAAACCAAACCAACTTAGGTCCTTGGAGTGTTTTCTAATGCACAATGTCACCTGGAGAGCTTGTGGGATCAATTTGTTTGCTGTTGTGTGCTGTAGACTAAGGTCCTTTATTTTTTTGGAAATGTGAGCTCTTGGCAGCACACAGACGTTGATTGACAGCCTCTGCTGTGCATGATTCCCTAAGAAACTCTGTAGAACGGGTATGTCCTTTCCCTCCATTCAGGTCTCAGATTACACTCAGCTCTCCTTACTATGTTGTGCAGTGTGACATCACATTCCCGCCTTCCTGCCTGCTGGAGTTAAGAAATAGCCTTTGAGCTGTGTTTGAAAGGCTGTAGAGGAGAGGGTGCTTCAGATAAAAAAAAGATACAACTTATGTAGGAGGATTTGTTTAATCTCTGTTTGTAGTCAGAGTATGGATACTGCGAATGACGCTTTACCCTAACTATGGCAACCTGAGGTGTGCCATGGTCACGTAGGACAGTATGCTTAAAAGAGGGCATACCCTGAGAAAGAAATGAGAAATATATGGGGTACGGGTGGGAGGGAACCCAGAAATGCTAGCTGACGAGAGTGTAGGGCAGGAGGGGGGATTATAAGCCCCAGACTCCTCCTACAAACTCAGGCTAGCCAATGGCCAGCCTTCTAATGTATTACCTGAGGCTAGTCACTTCAATGGGGATATAGTGCCTTGAAAAAGTATTCGTACACCTTGAAATATTCCACAGTTTGCCATGTTACAACCAAAAACGTCAATGTATTGGTTTTTGGATTTGGATTTTATGTGATAGACCAACACAAAGTGGTACATAATTGTGAAGTGGAAGGAAAACGATAAATGGTTTTCAAATTTTTTACAAATAAATGTGAAAAGTTTAGAATGCTTTTGTATTCAGCCCCCCCAGTCAATACTTTGTAGAATATAAATAAAAATTTGTGTGCTAGCAATAATATAATTGGGAGAATGCCTAGGAGACACAATTTATGTATGAATCCCAGCAAAAATAATAATAACAGGTGCATGAAATCCTCTCTCAAAGATCCGAGAAAATATTTAAATATTCTGAAAATAAAATATAAATAATCACACATCCAAAAAACACCTATAATCAGTCCATGAATAGGTTAAGCAAAATAAAGTGGAAAGAAAGAAAAAAGTCAGTTTAGTGTATCTCATCACAAAATCAGGAAAATAGTAAGCTGTAAAGAATATTTCCGAATACACATTGATTGCAGAAAAGGAGTAATGGATGTACCCTTACCCCAATCGTTGGACCTCCTCTATGGCAAGGTCGTATGGGCTTGCAGATATAACCCTCTGCGGGGACAGATGGAATGTTGATGTCCGGGTCCTGTCAGCGTGCACCACCGACTCCAATCTGATCCGGCCGATCCAACTGCTCCAACATCAGAGGGGAGACTCAGGAGTGGGAGAGTCTGGTCAGTATATCAGCCTTGTTTATTACTTCATGGATATTTGGAGTTTTTTTTGCAGCTGCATCTTTGTGAATTTAATTTTTTATCACGTTTTGCTCATTAGCGCAAGTTTTTCCCACCATTTCTTAATACTTTGTAGAACCACCTTTCGCTGCAATTACAGCTGCAAAGCTTTTTGGGGATGTCTCTACCAGCATTACACATCTAGAGAGTGAAATTCTTGCCCATTTTTCTTTGCAAAATAGCTCAAGCTCTTTTGATTGGATGGATCAGATTGGATGGACAGTGTCTGTGAACAGCAATTTTCAAGTCGTGCCACAGATTCTTATTTGGATTTAGGTCTGGACTTTGACTGGGTCATTCTAACACACGAATATGCTTTGATCTAAACCATTCCATTGTAGCTCTGGCTGTATGTTTAGGGTCGTTGTCCTGCTGGAAGGTGTGCCTCCGCCCCAGTCTTAAGTCTTTTGCAGACTCTAACAGGTTTTCTTCTACGATTACCCTGTATTTGGTTCCATCCATCTTCCTATCAACTCTGACCAGCTTCCCTGTCCCTGCTGAAGAAAAGCATCCCCACAACATGATGCTGTCACCATAATGTTTCACGGTGGGGATGGTGTGTTCAGGATGATGTGCAGTGTTAGTTTTGCTTTTAGGCCAAAAAAGTTCAATTTTGGTCTCATCTGACCAGAGCACCTTCTTTCACATGTTTGCTGTGTCCCCCACATGGCTTCTCGCAAACTGCAAATGGGACTTCTCATGGCTTTCTTTCAACAATGGCTTTCTTCTTGCCAGAACAATACTATGTACACAATCCTATACCCACAGTTGATCCAGACGAAGGAAAAAAACCCCAGCAAAGTATGATCCAATCTGCTCCAGCAGGGGAAAAAAAATCCCTTCGCGATCCCCCAAGAGGCAATTGGTTATTCCCTGGATCAACTTTACCTATACATGTTAGTACCCAGTTATATTATATATTATGTACATTTGGGAAAGGATTCAAGCCTTTTTTAAAGTAATCTACTGAGCTGGACAGAACCATCTCTTGAGGGAGTCTATTCCACATTTTCAGAGCTCTTACTGTGAAGAAACCTTTCCGTGTTTGGAGATGAAATCTCCTTTCCTCCAGAAGTAAAGAGTGCCCCTTTCTCCTCTGTGATGACCTTAAAGGGGTTGTAAACCCTCATGATTTTTCACCTTAATGCATGCAAAAGGCTTCTGGCAGTGATCGGCCCCCCAGCCCCCCTGTTTCACCTACCTGAGCCCGGTATTTGCCTAGGCGGAGACGCGCTGTCCCTCTCTGCACGGGGTCCTGGCTCTTGATTGGCTATATTGATAGCAGCACAGCCATTGGCTCCCACTGCTGTAAGTCAAATCCATTGACGCGGGTGCCGGGGGGTGGGGCGAGTCCAGCATTCGTTTCTATGGACGCCGAATGCTGGACTCGGGAGCGCGCCCGCAAGGTAACCCCCCCAGGAGAGCTCTTCTCCTAGGGGGTTATCTGATGGGGCAGGAGCCGCGAGAGCCACCGAGGGACCACAGAAGTTGAAGATCGGGGCCACTCTGTGCAAAAATGAGCTGCACAGTGGATGTATGTATGACATGTTTGTTATTTTAAAAAAAACAAAAAAACTAGCCTTTATAATCACTTTAAAGTGAATAATTCAACACCAACTTCACTGTATGGGCCACTTACTGTATGTATTTGTACACGTGGATCATATCCCCCCTTGATCTCCTCTTTTCAAGAGAGAATACATTCAGTTCTTCTAATCTTTCCTCATAGCTGCACTCCTCCATGCCTCTTATCAGTTTGTTTTCCCTTCTCTGCACTTTCTCCAGTTTCCCGATATCCTTTTTGAGAACTGGTGCCCAAAACTGAACTGCATATTCCAGATGAGGTCTTACTAATGATTTCAACAAGGGCAAAATTATATATCTCTTTCTCAAGTCTATACCTCTCTTAATTCAAAAAAGGATTATGTAAAATCCAAACCTATACAGTTGTCACAAGAACAGGAATAAAAGGAAAATCTTCAGATGGGGTCACACAGTGCTGGTGGTAACTGTCTAAGAGGGATCACCCCTCCCTTGTAGAGAATTATTCTACTTTCCTTCTGGGTTTTGCAGACAGGAACAGAAGGAACTCTCCCTAGTGGGACACTGACATAAAGAAAACCTCACAGGGCTTTAACCATTACTTACTACAAATGCTTAAATAACAGTACTGACAGTGATCCTATCCTATATAGCATAAGATTAATATTTTCATGCTATTTCAAGGTTTAGGATGAGGTGTTTCTGCCTGGGGTTCCAGTTTTGACGGATTGCAAATTCAGCTGTCACCATGAAAGATTCATCAGTTAATGTGAAATATAGATACTTCAAACTATTGTTTTCTAACTTTACTAAATAAAAATGTTATTTTAGATTTTCTTTAGTTCCCAATAGGTGCAACTAATTGTTCGCAACAAGTTACAGCAGCTATAGGACCTTTTCCTACAATTTATTTTATTGTAGAGGAAAAACAAATTGGACATGTTTTCTCTTGTTGACAGCAATGGAAGTTAATGGGAAAGAGATGGTATTTCTTTCTCACTCATCATGTAGGGGAAATCTCTGGGTGTTTGGCTTAGACAAACCTTGTCTAACATGTTATCACAGTTTCAGCAGAAAAAAAATCTATCTATCTATCTATCTATCTATCTATCTATCTATCTATCTATCTATCTATCTATCTATCTATCTATCTATCTATCTATCTATCTTCAGTATTTATCATATATCTAGATTTTTCAAGCAACACATGGAACTCCTTTATAAAAATTGATTGTAGAAAAATATCTAGAAATGTTCTTCTTAAGACACTTTTCATATGTCAGTTCAATAGAGCTAACTATGTGAGCCTTGTAAAGCTGGGTTCTGGATCTAGTGCACTATCTTCATGGATTTCCATGCTCTCATGTTTGCATGGCTCTTCTATGGTATTCTAACTTCTTTAGAATCTATCCAGTTATAGATTAATCAGGCTCTGACCTTAATTGGCCAAGGGTGTATAGGTCAAAAGCTATGATCTGGTGACCAGATGACACCACCATGGTCTCTGTATGACCTCACTGTCTTAGTTGGGCTGCCAGGAACTATGGTCTTTGAGTACTCTGTAGCTCAGCCATTCCCAAACAGGGTTCTGTGGAATCCTTGGGTTCCTCTAGAACAGGGATATGAAATTAGCGGACCTCCAGCTGTTGCAAAACTACAAGTCCCATTATGCCTCTGCCTCTGGGTGTCATGCTTGTGGCTGCCAGAGTCTTGCTATGCCTCATGGGACTTGTAGTTCTGCAACAGCTGGAGGTCCGCTAATTGCATATCCCTGCTCTAGAAGTTGCTAGTGGCTCCTTGAGCAATGAGCAATTTCTGTCTCAGATAATTCCTACTAACACCAATGATCTTTTTAGCACTCTGTAAGGAGGGGATTCTTCCACTGACCACCAATGTAAGGAACATTCTTCCCACTAACCAAAAATGTAAGGAGAATTCTTCTCACTGACCACATATGTAGGCTACTTTCACACTGGGGGGGGGGCAATAGCGGTAAAGCACCGCTAGTTTTAATGGCCTTTTACTGCTGTTATACTGCTGGGTGCTTTTAACCTCTGCTAGCGGTCAAGGAAAGGGTTAAAAGCACTCGAAAAGCGCCGCTGTCGAATCGCTTTGCATGCTTTCACTGACCACAAATGTAAGGAGCATTCTTTCCACTGACCACCAAAGTAAGGAACATTCTTCCCACTGATCACCAATGTAAGGAACATTATTCTCACTGACCACAAACGTAAGCAGCATTCTTCAGACCACCAATGTAAGGAACATTCTTTTAGCTGATCACCAATGTAAGAAGCATTCTTCCCACTGCTAGCGGTCAAGGAAAGGGTTAAAAGCACTCGAAAAGCGCCGCTGTCAAATCGCTTTGCATTCTTCCCACTGACCACAAATGTAAGGAGCATTCTTCCCACTGACCACCAATGTAAGGAACATTATTTTAACTGACCACCAATGTAAGGGGCATTCTTCCCACTGACCACCAATGTAAGGAACATTCTTCCCACTGACCACCAATGTAAGGAGCATTCTGCCCACTGATCACCACACTAATGTAGTGTCAGAACTATTGAGGTTAAAATAATTAATATATAAGGCCTAATTATATATTTATTATATGTTTCATGAGCATATTGGGAGCCATCTTGTTCAATTTTTTTAGAAGGTGAATGTAAGTTCACGCTTGTAGGCAGAGATTTCTTTTTAGAAACATGTAGAGCTCTATCTTAGTTTCACCCAGATCATACATTTTTGAATTCCTGACAGCCAGATGAGATAAGAAACTAGCCATTAGGCCATTGTTTATGTTATAAGGAGATTGATGACTCATGTTTCAGGGGAACAATGAACTGAGAGAAGTATATTTTTTTTCCTCTCAGGACTGAGAAAACAAAATAGGGCTTATATAAAAACTGCCTTATAAACAAACCGTATTACTCATAACAAGTAATTGTATTAGCAATCATTTCTATTATATTATTATTCCATTATATTGGAGAGATTATATGCTTATGCTATATCTTTGGTTTATGTATTTTTACAATAATTTTTTTTATATATTCATTATATGTTATTGGATATACCCCAAAAATATATATTAGTATACATATATAAAATTGAGTATAGCATGTTTGGAGTACTATGTGTAAGAAGGATATATAGGAATTTTGTTAGTGGTAATATTTATGAATAGCCAGTGTTTTTCTTGTAACCATGACTTAACTTTCAAGGTATGTGAGAAGTTAAGTTAATGGCCTTATCCAAACTTTCTCAAAACCATATATTTTAAGTAGAGACAAAAGTCTGACATACATGTCATGAGATAGAACTCTTATCATACTTTGTTGTGTTTTAAATCTTAAGTCAAAGGTTATTTGGAATATATTTTGACATTTTTAAGTAAGTTTCCAAAATAATTTTTAATACAACATTGCTCCCTGTGTCAAAAGTCCAATATGGCCCCCTAGACAATGATGCCATGGTTACATATTAAACAAAATGTAATTTGACATCATTGATTATGTGAAAACCAAATATACATCCACTTTCTGGGGGGATAAAGGTTGGATACACTTTAGGGAGGGAAAGCGGAGAGAACGGAAAGCTAAGATTGGAAGGAAAGAAGGACGAAGGAAGAACGAAAAAAAAAATATCAAGGAAGGGTAGAAAGGTCCCTGGGGATATACAGCTGATATCTCTCAAACAAAAGATTCTTATATTTCTGGTAAAGTATAATTTTCTATCTGCCTATTGGAAATTTAATTATTTTAACATATACATAGCTAAACCATTTAGTCTTTGTAGCATTAATATTGGAATTGTTTTATTTCTAATTGCAGTATGATATAATTCTGTTCCAAGTAAAGAGAAATACACATTTGGTATATCTCAACAAAGCTGAGTTCAAAGTCTTATCAATGGTTTAGTTGTGATGTATGCTTAAATAAAAAATTCATCAGTGATGTATCTTTACTTAACAGTAATGATGATCCCTAGGAGCACCATCAAATCTATCATAACCAAATGGAAAGAAAATGGCACAACAGCAAACCTGCCAAGAGACTGCCGCACACCAAAACTCATGGACCGGGCAAGGAGGGCATTAATCAGAGAGGCAGTACAGAGACCTAAGGTAACCCTGGAGGAGCTGCAGATTTCCACAGCAGAGACTGGAGTATCTGTATATAGGACAACAATAAGCCGTACGCTCCATAAAGTTGGGCTTCATGGCAGAGAGGCCAGAAGAAAGACATTATTTTCAGCAAAAAACAAAATGGCACGTTTTGAGTTTGCGAAAAGGCACGTGGGAGACTCACAAAATGTATGGAGGAAGGTGCTCTGGTCTGATGAGACTAAAATTGAACTTTTTGGCCATCAAAAAAAACGCTGTGTCTGGTTCTGGCGCAAACCCAACACATCACATTACCCAAAGAACACCATCCTCACAGTGAAACATGGTGGTGGCAGCATCATGTTGTGGGGATCTTTTTCAGCAGTTGGGACTGGGAAACTGGTCAGGGTTGAGGGAAAGATGGATGGTGCTAAATACAGGGATATTCTTGAGCAAAACCTGTACCACTCTGTGTGTGATTTGAAGCTAGGACGGAGGTTCACCTTCCAGCAGGACAATGACCCCAAACACACTGCTAAAGCAACACTTGAGTGGTTTAAGGGGAAACATGTAAATTTGTTGGAATGGCCTAGTCAAAGCCCAGACCTCAATCCAATAGAAAATCTGTGGTCAGACTTAAAGATTGCCCTTCACAAGCACAAACCATCCAACTTGAAGGAGCTAGAGCAGTTTTGCAAGGAGGAATGGGCAACAATCCCAGTGGTAAGATGTGGCAAGCTCATAGAGACTTATCCAAAGCGACTTGGAGCTGTGATAGCTGCAAAAGGTGGCTCTACAAAGTATTGACTTTATGGGGGTGAATAGTTATGCACATTGATTTTTTCTGTTATTTTGTCCTATTTGTTGTTTGCTTCACAATAAAAAAAAAACAGTTGTGGGCATGTTCTGTAAATTAAATGATGCAAATCTTGAAACAATCCATGTTAATTCCAGGTTGTGAGGCAACAAAACACGAAAAATGCCAAGGAAGGTGAATACTTTTGCAAGGCACTGTGGGGTTGATTTACTAAAGGCAAATAGGCTATGCACTTTGCAAAGTGCAGTTGCACTCTGCAAGGGCAGTTGCTCCAGAGCTTTGTAAATGAGGTAAAGCTTCACTTTGCAAAGAATACCCAATCACATGCAAGGAAAATTTAAAAAAAATGTTTTTTTGCTTGGACATGATTGGATGATGGAAGTCAGCAGAGCTTCTGCTCATTTACTAAGCTCTGGAGCAACTGCTCTTGCAGAGTGCAACTGCACTTTGCAAAGTGCACAGTCTATTTGCCTTTAGTAAATCAAACCCTGTATGTCGCAGGCTTATGATGTACAGTACAGTAGCTCACTCTGGGGAACCCTACAACTGATCACATGGAATCAATTTTACTATAGGTTGCTAGAATTCAGGTTAAAAAAAGAAATGCCAGTTTTCCTGCCTCATTGCTAGTAAAAGAAGATTTTTAAGACGCCGTCATATTTCAAGATTTATATGTGTCTTGGTTGTGAACAAGCTAGATAGATACCTAGGTGCAGACTGATCCGATTTAGCCATTTGCTACTTTGGATACTTTCAGGAGCATAGCTGAATGTGTACAGCACTCCAGTCTCTGCTGCTCCAAGTTATTTTATTCAAACATCCACAGCATAGCTGCAACCATGATGTCTCCACCCAAGAACCACCACCTCCTTAAAGTGTCACTAAACCCCCATCATAAAAAACTATCAATAAATGGTGTATTATATGCTGTTCATACTCACTAGTCACTATTAGATGTGTTTTCTATATTCTGCAAAAACCTGGTTGATCCTGCTGCTCTCTATCTCCACCTTCTGTTCATGTCTCCAATTCAGCTAGGGAGTATACCTTTATGACTATAGAGTCACACAAGTGAGTGTATACACAGTGGTAAATAACAGCCCACTCCCTTGCCCCTCCTCCATGCCCACTAACCTGCTAAACACAATGGGGACGGGATATTTAATACATATTAATAGTGGCTTCACCTCCATCTTCTTCTAAGACACATTATACAGTATGTATGATGTACAAAGTGTAACAGGATGTAACCCCTTGTCCCCTTGGACTTTATAGGCAGATATCAAGTAGGAACTAGTAATGGGCCAAACACCCCCCTGTTCGATTTGTACCAGAACATCTCAAACAGGGAAAAAGTTCTACTGAACATGTAAACTCTATTAACGTCTATGGGACCCAAACATGAAAAATCAAAAGTCCTCATTTTAAAGGTTTATATGCAAGTCATTGCCATAAAAAATGTATGGGAACCTGGGTACTGCCCTGGGAGACATGTATCAATGCAAAAATTGTTTTTTAAAACAATTGTTTTTAAAGTAGAAGTGATTTTAATAATACTTAAAGTGAAACAATAAAAATAAAAAAAATCCTTTAAATATCGTGCCTGGGGGGTCCCTTTAGTTTGCCTGTAAAGTGGCGCATCTGTACGATGTATAGAGCCTGCTGCAGCAATACTGACATTTCTAAAGGAAAAAATGTCATGTAAACTTGCTCGCGGCCGTAATGTATTGCCGGCTCCCGGCAATGCAGATTAAAAAAAAAGAACAAAAATGGCGTGGAGTCCCCCCGTCCATACCAGACCCAAAGGGCCTGGTATGGATTTTAAGGGGAACCTCACGCCAAAATTTAAAAGAAAAATGGCGTAGGGTCCCCCCAAACATCTACACTAGATCCTTATCCAAGCATACAGCATGGCAGGTCAGGAAAGGGGGGGTAAGCGAGTGCCCCCCTCCCCTCCTGAAGCATACCAGGCCACATGCCCTCAACATGGGTGAGTGGGTGCTTTGGGGTGGGGGGGCTCTGCCCCCCGCCCCAAAGCACCTTGTCCCCATGTTGATGGGGGAAAGGGCCTCTTCCCGACAACCCTAGGCTGTGGTTGTCGGGTTCTGCAAGTGGGGGGATTATTGGAATCTATCCAGGCCCGTCCCTATGTGAATGGGTATCGGGTATATCATACCCCTACTCATTCACCAAAAAGTGTTAAAAAGTAATAACCTCCGCTACACAGAAATAGAAGGGACAATTTAAATTAAAATGTTTGTGGTGAAGCCATTCATGATTAAACACATTAAGGAGATGGTGGTTCATGAGTGGAGACATCATGGTTGTAGGCTGCTATGCTGTGGATGTTTGAATAAAATAACTTGGAAGAGCAGAGCCTGGAGTGCGACTCTCATTCACCTATTCTCTTTACAATAAGCAAAGGTGGGCTTTTTTGGGCAAGCATCCAGTCAGTCTGTAGACAAGCGAGAGGAGCAGATTTGAAGCAGTGCTGTGGACTTAACATGCCTCAGCAACGTTCATGAGCAGTTTAATGATATTCAAACTCCAGGCAGATATACATAACACTAATTAAATTGGTAGCACAGTGGCTACGTGGTTAGTACTTCCGCCAAGCAGCACTAGGGTTTAAGGATGGGCTCGGGAGTGTTCACAACCCAACGTGCAAGAGAGACTACAGTGAGACCGAGGCAAATCCATGCCTCGATCTCACATGCAAACAGTGAAACCGGAAGTGATGTCACTTTTGGTTTCAGATGCACCCTTTCCTGGCCAGTACAGCCAGGGGACACTTTTAACTAAGCCGTTTTGTGCTTGGTCAGATGGTGGGAAGGGCAGGGGAGACATTGGGGTCTATTAGACCCCTAATGTCTCCATAAAGAGTACCTGTCATCTGCCTAATGCTATCACACAGGGATTTATTACCTAATTACCTGCTAATCCTTGTGATAGCAATCAAGTAAAAATAAATATAGAAATAATAGTAAATAAAATTATAGTTAAATATATTCAAATAAAAAAAATTGACGAAAACCTCCATAGCCCCGCACACCTACGCAAACGCAAACACGAGCCCAAGGTGTGCACGCGCATGTAAAGCGCGGTCGCCACAAACGTCAGAATGAGAACAATTATTCTAGCACAAGAACTCCTAGCTAACACTAAACTGATGAGCTGTGAAGGCTTTTATGGGGATTTTTGGGCACCATTGTTTTTGGCGATATTGCGGGTGCAGAAAATTTTAAGACATGGAATGTTTGGTATCTATTTACTCCATGCAACCTCATGTTTTATATTTTAATCAAAAAATGGGTATTATATGGTGTGGTTTTGCACTAAAATCAATTTTATTATATTTTTTCCTGAAAATTTGCGTTTAATAAACAGTTGCACAAATATCAGGTGAAACGAAAAAACAAAAATTTGCAATTATCACCTTTCTATTCTACAGGGCCTCGGCTTTCAAAAAATATATAATATTATAGGGGTTTAATTAATTTTATTGCCAAAAATTAAGATTTTTACATATAAAATATGTAAAAAATATGTTTCGCATACGTAGGCGAAAAATAAAAACAATTGCTCTGGAGCCAAACTGGTGCTGTGTAAATTGATTTTTTGCGATATATGTACCTGTAATAATTAAATGCAGCTCTGCATTAATTTATACATTATTAAATGTATTTTTTTTTTTGTGAGTAGTCCCTAAATTTTATCTGATATCAGCCTCTTGTAGTTCCTGTACAGTAGAGCTCAAGGTAAGAGAAGAAGATGTAGAACAAGGAGTGGATCATTTGAGCTGCAATACAAGAAGCCTGCTTATTGGAGGAGAGAGAAGAAATGGAGAGATGAGCTCACCAGTCTGCTGATTTTCTATGCCATGTCCAGTCACATGCTGGGGGTCAGGAGGGAAACTCTAAATGAAATGCAACAGAAAAGCAAAATCAGGTCTACTGCTCTGCCAAATCTGTACTGCTCTGTGTAAATCACCAAACTGGATGGACAGAAATGCAAATCCTCCTGTAGGTAAACCAGCTTCTTTAAATGTAGTTAATTCTTCCTATAATTGTTTTCCTCGGGTTCAACTTTAGGGGTGTATTTATGAAAAATTCCCATAGCTGTCCATCCATTGAAACTGCATGCAAGTTTGATTTGTGTGAATGTAGCAAAATCAAATGTTCTCTGGCTATATTCTCTGCAATTTGTATGAATGAATGGGTAAAATACCACATTATGGCCACTAGATGGAGGTGAGGAACATATTTATTTTCTTTTCATAGTCATCGCCATCTAGTGGCCATACTGCAGCATCTTCTCTAATCACACATTCAAATTGCAGAGAATATAGCCAGAGAACATTCCATTTTGCCCTATTTGCAAGAAATGAATTTACATGCAGTTAAGACAAACAGCTATGTAAAATTTTCATAAATATACACCCACAGTGTTAGTGCACACAGGTTTTTTAGATATGCTACGGCATACTTTGAGATCAGTTTATGCTTTGCTTTTATCTCTCCATTAGAATGAATGCATGGTAAATTCATGTCAAATATTTGGTAAATGGTTCAAACACAATACAGCATAACAAGCACCTGTGTACATCCTTAATACACTTGTTTTAATGTAAACAAGAAGAATGATCATTCCAGGTGCCGCACATCCAACAAAACCCAATGGTAAGAGCAGCCTCAGCCCAGACTCCATCCAGACCAAACCCCCGATGCATTTCACCCCACCTACGGGGCTTAATCATGGACCTCCTATGGGTTCTGTGTGGGTTCACACTTATTTTAATGTTATTATTATTAAGTAATAATCAGGGCTTTTTTTTGTTGCTGGGGAGGTTTATTGTTGCTGTGGAGGATCTATTGTTGCGGGAGGGGGTTTGTTGTTGTTGGGGAATCTACTGTTGAGGGAGGGGTCCATTGTTGCTGGCTGTTGGGAGATCTATTGCTGCTAGTGGAGGTCTATTGTTGCTGGGGTGAGGGTATTTTTTGTGGCTGCTCTATTGTTGCTGAGGGCATCTATTTTTGCTGGACGAATCTATGGTCCTGGGGGTCTATTATTGATTGGAAGGGGTGTCTATTGTTGTTGGCTGTAGAGGATCTATTTTTTGCTTTTCTTGTTATCAGTATCAAATTCCAAACAAAACATTTTGTTCTGTATTCTCTAAAAGGGGCGGTACTGGAAGGTGGGTAGGTGGTGGAACCAAGGGACAGTGCTCAGAGGTGGGTAGGGGGCGGAGACACAAGGTGATTCAAAAGGAGGGAGTACCTAAGCCTATTCCCTGAGAAAAAAAAGCCCTGGTAATAATAATAATCCTATTTGCTTATTTGTGTTTATCTACATTCACACGTGCATATTGGAAATGCATGCAAAATTGTGCGCTTTCCCAACAAGGACAGAAATACACTGCCCTTTATCAGACGCACATTGGTATCATTTATTCCCATTGGTCCATTTTTATTGTGTTATTAATATTGTGTAATTAATTCCTAATAAAAGCTCCACACATCTGCTTATGCATGCATCTTTGTGCGTGCCAAAATGCAAGGTGCTGCAGCATCATGTGTTTCTGGTGGTGTAATTTTGCAAAAGACTTGTGCATTTCTTGTGTGTAGGGAAGAACATGCAGAAAACATATGGAAACACGCACATGCTTCATGGCACAGAATCTGCATTATCTGGATAGATAGATACAGTGCCTTGAAAAAGTGTTCATACCCCTTTTCCATATTTTGTCATGTTATAGCCAAAAACGTAAATGTATTTCATTGGGGTTTTATGTGATAGACCAACACAAAGTGGCACATAATTGTGAAGTGGAAGAAAAATGATAAATGGTTTTCAAAATAGTTTACAAATAAATTTCTGTAAAGTGTGGTGTGCATTTGTATTCAGCCCCCTTTACTAAAATACTCCTAACTAAAATCTAGTGGAACCAATTGCCTTCAGAAGTCACCTAATTAGTAAACAGTGTCCACCTGTGTGTAACTTAATCTCAGTATAAATACAACTGTTCTGTGAAGCCCTCAGAGGTTTCTTAGAGAACCTTAGTGAACAAACAGCATCATGAAGGTCAAGGAACACACCAGACAGACCAGGGATAAAGTTGTGGAGAAGTTTAAAGCAGTGTTAGATTATAAAAAAATCCCCCAAGCTTTGAACATCTCACGGTGCACTGTTTAATTCATCATCCAAAAATGGAAAGAGTATGGCATAACTGCAAACATACCAAGACATGGCAATCCACCTAAACTGACAGGCCGGGCAAGGAGAGCATTAATCAGAGAAGCAGCCAAGAAGCCCATGGTAACTCTGGAGAAGCTGCAGAGATCCACAGCTCAGGTGGGAGAATCTGTCCACAGGACCCCAGATGATCCCACCAGATGATGCCTGTTTAGGCGAAACGCGTCGGGGTTTCTTGCTGGTCCACAGTTATTGTCTCTTTCTCAAGCGCTTGTATTCCTATTGGCAAATGTAAGTGTAATACTTGTGATTTTATCTGGAATAAAAATCCTATACAGTATTACACTATGTGCCCTATCTCTTTCCTTTTTCTATGGTTTGGCTGATTTGCATCTGCATGTAAGCTGTGTCTACTCTGCTGAATTCAATGGAACGTCCATCCAGACGCTGTATTCCATACATTGAATATGTGCCTCATTGGTTACCCTCCAAGCTTGATTGGCTTGTCAGGTGTACACCTGTACAAGTCCAATCTTTCTGGTAAGAGACTAGTACTTTCGGTGGTGGTCTTTTCATGGTTATTCACCATTCACTTTGATGTCTGCTCAAGATTTTAATGATTGTCACATGCCTGTTTTGGATCACTCACCACAGAGATTTACCATTATATGTGGTCCCTTTTCATCACATATGGACATTTATTTTTATTGATCTTTCCACTGGTCATATGTCACTTTATTTACTGTATATTTATGTCACTGTTCACATCACATATTATTTCACTTCTTTTATTGTGACATCATTGTCGACAATTACATTCTTGGTATTTATTTGTTTATAGCGCTGAACTCCCCCTCCTTTTTTTGACCACAGGACAACTATTAGTCGTGCACTCCACAAATCGTGCCTTTATAGAAGAGTAGCAAGAAGAAAGCCATTGTTGGAAGAAATCCATAAGAAGTCCCATTTGCAGTTTGTGAGAAGTGGAGGGCACAGCAAACATGTGGAAGAAGGTGCTCTGGTCAGATGAGACCAAAATTGAACTTTTTGGCCTAAAAGCAAAATGCTATGTGTGGCGAAAAACTTAACACTGTATATCACCCTGAACACACCATCCCCACCGTGAAACATGGTGGTGGCAGCATCATGTTAGGGGGATGCTTCTTTTCAGCAGGGACAGGGAAGCTGGTCAGAGTTGATAGGAAAATGGATGGAGCCAAATACAGGGGAATCTTAGAAGAAAACCTGTTAGAGTCTGCAAAAGACTTGAGACTGGTGCAGATGTTCACCATGCAGCAGGACAACGACCCTAAATATACAGCCAGAGCTACAATGGAATGGTTTAGATCAAAAAATATTCATGTGTTAGAATGGCCCAGTCAAAGTCCAGACCCAAATCCAATTGAGAATATGTGGCAGGACTTGAAAATTGCTGTTCACAGACGCTCTCCATCCAATCTGACAGAGCTTGAGCTATTTTGCAAAGAAGAATGGGCAAAAATGTCACTCTCTAGATGTGAAAAGCTGATAAAGACATCCCAAAAAGACTTTCAGCTGTAATTGTAGGGAAAGGTGGTTCTACGAAGTATTGTCATATTTACAGTGGAACTTCGGATTGCGAGTAACGCGGTTAACGAGCGTTTCGCAATACAAGCACTGTATTTTAAAAAATTGTAACTTGGTTTGCGAGTGTTGTCTCGCAAAACGAGCACGACTCAGGCCAAAGCGGTGTGCAGTACCGCTTTTGGACTGAGGTAGGGGGGTGCCGGAGCCGGGCAGAGCCAAAAATCGCCAATCGCAGCCGTTCGGAAATGCACGAAAAGCCCTGAGGACACTTCGGCTGACCTTGGAAAATTTCAGGTAGGAAGTCTTTCCGAGGTTTGCCGAGGTCAGCCGAAGTGTCCTCTGGGTTTTTCGGCCATTTCCGAGGCTCTCCGGCGCCCCCCCCCCCCCCCGCCTCTGGCCGCATGCGGTATTGCATCCCATTGAAGTCAATGCGGAACAAATTATTTTTGTTTTCATTGACTTCAATGGGAAAACTCGCTTTGATATGCGAGTACTTTGGATTACGAGCATTCTCCAGGAACAGATTATGCTCGTAATCCGAGGTTCCACTGTATTTGTAAAAAATGTTGAAAACCATTTATCATTTTTCTTCCACTTCACAACTATGTGCCACTTTGTGTTGGTCTATCACATAAAATCCCAATAAAATACATTTACGTTTTTGGTTGTAACATGACAAAATGTGGAAAATTTTAAAAAATATAAATACTTTTTCAAGGCTAGATAGATAGATAGATAGATAGATAGATAGATAGATAGATAGATAGATAGATAGATAGATAGATATTCAATGAAATATTAGCTCTATTTCACAGTAGTGATTCCAACTAGGTAATAAAAGTTGTTTTTAGTGGTTAGAAGACTCTGTATGCAGTGGCCATCATGGAGAAATATGCATAAAGAATTGGGGAAAGATAATCTCAACAACACACGGATATAATAAAATATGTTTTAGTATCTGTGTTCCAAGAGAACAATTTCAGCATGAAGATAAAATAATATTTTAACTGAGAGGAAAAACAATGGTACAAAATATAGGAACTATCTACCGCCATGATGTGTAAATAAATAATTGATCCGTTTCTGCTCATTGCGTTCAGCTAATATAGAAAAGAACAAATACAGCCTGGCAAGGCATTTATGAGAAGCCTTAAAACGGTATAGTAAGTAATGCATTAAACCGTTATCTTATGCTAAACATTCTAATACAATCTATTTATGTTTTAAAAATTGAGAATAAATAAAATGATGAACATTTCATCTTAGCATTAAATGCCAGAAAATGCTGATGTTTTTCTTTGTTAAAGGACAACTATGCTGTTTTTTGGTCAATTTTATTTATTCTTGTAGCCAGGAGCTGGCTAAATTGCCTGCGATGTCAGGGGACATTTTACAACATCTGTCACAGATGACGCTGTTTCCCCTACTGCTCAGCCAGGACTTTGCTTTGTCACATCCTTAATGCAGAGCAAGCAAGGCTTAGTAACAAAGGAGTAATGGATCTTGGGACAGATAGTCCGGAAAGCACAGTTTCTTCTACAGTCAAACCATTGCAGACTACAAGTTCCAGTTGGCTGAAGAGAGAGAACAGGACGCTGGGAGAAAGAATAAATAGCCTGTACTGGGGAGGAGTCGGCCTCTTGGCACCAAGGCATTCGCAGCAGCGATCCAGAAGGTCGATCTGGGGAGGTCGGAGCTGATAGGCAGCAAGGAGCCGGAGAGCACGTTCAGAGAGCGGGTGTGGACACCCCGGTTGTTCAGCAATGTCTGATCAGCCTGGTGACAGACAGATTATTGTCATCGGCACCTGCCCGGCAAATCCAGTCGAGCTGTAGCCTTAAAGAGAGTGCAGTCAAGAATTATCCTTGAGCACAGCATCTGCAAAAACCTGCCGCAGGATCTCCACACCATCCCTTGAGTTTGATATTGATTGGTCTGGTGAGGTCATAGGACACTGCATGCAGACACCTTTACTTTGCCTCACCCATTAGATCTCTATCAAGAGACATCTATGGGTGCTACTGGATGTATATTACACTAACACTTCAGGCCCAAACATTTGTGCTAGCTGCCAAGCTGCCAAAAAACTGGACCTAAACCACTTTTGGCAGAGTACACTGTAGTCTGACCCCCTGCTACTCGGTAAATTGGTGGTTTACACCAGATTTTGGGAGAAGCAAGCACAGTGATGGCCCAGGTGTGTGCTGGCTTCATAATAGAGCCACAGTTAAAGCTCAGGGCCCCACCCTCCTGAGGGAGGTCAGTGTTTCTGAGGAGAGCTGTGTGAGATGCTGTCATGCATCAAGGTCTTCAGGTTGGAGCAGAGGAAGGCCCAAGGCTGAAAGGAAGTCCATATGGGATGGGAGCAGCCAGGAAGCTGTAGAGGGGGTCCAGGAGGGACAAGCGCAGCTAGGGAGCTGCAAGCAAAAGACACAGAGCTAAAGTATAGTGTCTGTACATAACCCTGGGATGTGTTTGTTGGTCAGGAAGACCAAAAGGTGTTTGATGGTCAGGATGACCCTGCAGAGGTGGAAGTAAAGCTGCCACAAGAGAGCCAAGAGGCTGAATGTTATGTCTTTGCAGTGATGGTGAGAACCCTCTGTTTTAGACGAGCTATCTGTATGTACTTTGACTTGGTTTTAAAAAAAAGTGGGCTGCCATGCCCTAAAATACAGTTTTGGACTGGCGCAACTCATTGTTAATGCACCTACCGTGTGAGTTTAATCACCCCAATCTTACACACCACAATGCACCAACATGTGATTGTGCATTATTATGAAGAAGGAAAAATAGAATGGCGCACTATAAAGGCCCCTCGGGCCACAGTGCTGCAAGGCAGAAGTGCTAACCACTAACCGACTGTGCTGCCAACGTATAAACTTGCTAACTTTAAGCTGGCTCCACACCTTTTTGTTGCATTTATGTACAACTCATAATAATGCACTTTGACAAGGAACCATACAAGCTTCGGGTGCCGCTCCTCGCAATCATCCCATAATGCTCTGGTGACTCACATTGAATGCAGGTGCAGGCATTGGGAGATCCCATCCCGACTCTGTATACACTGGTATACACGTATGTGAAGTAGTGAAAATAGAACGCCACACTCTGAGAAAACAGCTCAGAAAAGAAGAGATTAAAGCGGTTTCAGATCAACTTCTCCAAAGACATGCCTTTGATGTGTTTCGCCCTGCCAACGGGAATTAGTTCTAGGGGTCATCGTGTGACTAAGCCCTGTGGCGACCCCTAGGACTAAGCCCTGTGGGGGAATGTAATGCCCCAACCCCATAAGATGTAGAGTAGTTATTCCCGCGCTAACATGTGTAGGTATGTGAAAGGTGGAAAAGCTGCTTGCACCGAATAGGGTCCAAGTCAACCCTATAACATCAGCAGAATCAGTATAAAGTATGGTGCTGCGCTAATCCAACAATGAAGTTGCAATCGTGCTATATAAATAGAATGGAGTAGATTTCTGCGCTTAGGACAAAACGGTATGCAGCCTCCCCTGAATCACACCTCCCTAAGGAGGGTGAGATAGATATATAAAAGAAAAAGTAGGGGTACCTGGCGCTCCCTAAGGAGGGGTATCCCTATATGAATGTATAAACAAAAACACCTAAATGTGTGGTATTGAAACCCATCTAAATCCTAAACTTCATAAATATATGTGAAACAAAACTTGCATGTATATATATATATATATATATATATATATATATATATATACACTACCGTTCAAAAGTTTGGGGTCACCCAAACAATTTTGTGTTTTCCATGAAAAGTCACACTTATTCACCACCATACGTTGTGAAATGAATAGAAAATAGAGTCAAGACATTGACAAGGTTAGAAATAATGATTTGTATTTGAAATAACATTGTTTTTACATCAAACTTTGCTTTCATCAAAGAATCCTCCTTTTGCAGCAATTACAGCATTGCACACCTTTGGCATTCTAGCTGTTAATTTATTGAGGTAAGCTGGAGAAATTGCACCCCACGCTTCTAGAAGCAGCTCTCACAAGTTGGATTGGTTGGATGGGCACTTCTGGCGTACCATACGGTCAAGCTGCTCCCACAACAGCTCAATGGGGTTCAGATCTGGTGACTGTGCTGGCCACTCCATTACCGATAGAATACCAGCTGCCTGCTTCTGCTGTAAATAGTTCTTGCACAATTTGGAGGTGTGTTTAGGGTCATTGTCCTGTTGTAGGATGAAATTGGCTCCAATCAAGCGCTGTCCACTGGGTATGGCATGGCGTTGCAAAATGGAGTGATAGCCTTCCTTATTCACAATCCCTTTTACCCTGTACAAAGCTCCCACCTTACCAGCACCAAAGCAACCCCAGACCATCACATTACCTCCACCATGCTTAACAGATGGCGTCAGGCATTCTTCCAGCATCTTTTCATTTGTTCTGCGTCTCACAAACGTTCTTCTTTGTGATCCAAACACCTCAAACTTGGATTCATCCGTCCACAACACTTTTTTCCAGTCTTCCTCTGTCCAATGTCTGTGTTCTTTTGCCCATCTTAATCTTTTTCTTTTATTGGCCAGTCTCAGATATGGCTTTTTCTTTGCCACTCTGCCCTGAAGCCCAAAATCCCGCAGCCGCCTCTTCACTGTAGATGTTGACACTGGTGTTTTGCGGGTACTATTTAATGAAGATGCCAGTTGGGGACCTGTGAGGCGTCTGTTTCTCAAACTAGAGACTCTAATGTGCTTATCTTCTTGCTTAGTTGTGCAACGCGGCCTCCCACTTCTTTTTCTACTCTGGTTAGAGCCTGTTTGTGCTGTCCTCTGAAGGGAGTAGTACACACCGTTGTAGGAAATCTTCAATTTCTTTGCAATTTCTCGCATGGAATAGCCTTCATTTCTAAGAACAAGAATAGACTGTCGAGTTTCAGATGAAAGTTCTCTTTTTCTGGCCATTTTGAGCGTTTAATTGACCCCACAAATGTGATGCTCCAGAAACTCAATCTGCTCACAGGAAGGTCAGTTTTGTAGCTTCTGGAAGGAGCTAGACTGTTTTTAGATGTGTGAACATGATTGCACAAGGGTTTGCTAATCATCAATTAGCCTTCTGAGCCAATGAGCAAACACATTGTACCATTAGAACACTGGAGTGATAGTTGCTGGAAATGGGCCTCTATACACCTATGTAGATATTGCACCAAAAACTAGACATTTGCAGTTAGAATAGTCATTTACCACATTAGCAATGTATAGAGTATATTTGTTTAAAGTTAGGACTAGTTTAAAGTTAGCTTCATTTAAAAGTACAGTGCTTTTCCTTCAAAAATAAGGACATTTCAATGTGACCCCAAACTTTTGAACGGTAGTGTATATATATATACAGTGCCTTGCGAAAGTATTCGGCCCCCTTGAACTTTTCAACCTTTTCGCCACATTTCAGGCTTCAAACATAAAGATATAAATTTTTTATTTTTTGTGAAGAATCACCAACAAGTGGGACACAATTGTGAAGTGGAACGAAATCTATTGGATTGTTGAAACTTTTTTAACTAATAAAAAAATGAAAAGTGGGGCGTGCAAAATTATTCGGCCCCCTTGCGTTAATACTTTGTAGAGCCACCTTTTGCTGCGATTACAGCTGCAAGTCGCTTGGGGTATGTCTCTATCAGTTTTGCACATCGAGAGACTGAAATTCTTGCCCATTCTTCCTTGCAAAACAGCTCGAGCTCAGTGGGGTTGGATGGAGAGCGTTTGTGAACAGCAGTTTTCAGCTCTTTCCACAGATTCTCGATTGGATTCAGGTCTGGACTTTGACTTGGCCATTCTAACACCTGGATACGTTTATTTGTGAACCATTCCTTTGTAGATTTTGCTGTATGTTTGGGATCATTGTCTTGTTGGAAGATAAATCTCCGTCCCAGTTTCAGGTCTTTTGCAGACTCCAACAGGTTTTCATCCAGAATGGTCCTGTATTTGGCTGCATCCATCTTCCCCTCAATTTTAACCATCTTCCCTGTCCCTGCTGAAGAAAAGCAGGCCCAAACCATGATGCTGCCACCACCATGTTTGACAGTGGGGATGGTGTGTTGAGTGTGATGAGCTGTGTTGCTTTTACGCCAAACATATCGTTTTGCATTGTGGCCAAAAAGTTCGATTTTGGTTTTATCGGACCAGAGCACCTTCTTCCACATGTTTGGTGTGTCTCCCAGGTGGCTTGTGGCAAACTTTAGATGAGACTTTTTTTGGATATCTTTGAGAAATGTCTTTCTTCTTACCACTCTTCCATAAAGGCCAGATTTATGCAATGTACGACTGATTGTTGTCCTATGGACAGACTCTCCCACCTCAGCTGTAGTTCTCTGCAGTTCATCCAGAGTGATCATGGGCCTCTTGGCTACATCTCTGATCAGTCTTCTCCTTGTCTGAGCTGAAAGTTTAGAGGGACAGCCAGGTCTTGGTAGATTTGCAGTGGTCTGATACTCCTTCCATTTCAAAATCATCGCTTGCACAGTGCTCCTTGGGATGTTTAAAGCTTGGGAAATCTTTTTGTATCCAAATCCGGCTTTAAACTTCTCCACAACAGTATTACGGACCTGCCTGGTGTGTTCCTTGGTCTTCATGGTGCTCTCTGCTCTTTCAACAGAACCCTGAGACTATCACAGAGCAGGTGCATTTATACAGAGACTTGATTACACACAGGTGGATTCTATTTATCACCATCAGTAATTTAGGACAACATTGGATCATTCAGAGATCCTCGCTGAACTTCTGGAGTGAGTTTTCTGCACTGAAAGTAAAGGGGCCGAATAATTTTGCACGCATCACTTTTCAGTTTTTTATTTGCTAAAAAAGTTTAAAATATCCAATAGATTTCGTTCCACTTCACAATTGTGTCCCACTTGTTGGTGATTCTTCACAAAAAATTAAAATTTTATATCTTTATGTTTGAAGCCTGAAATGTGGCAAAAGGTTGAAAAGTTCAAGGGGGCCGAATACTTTTGCAAGGCACTGTATATATATATATATATATATATATATATATATATATATATATGTATCATATTGACTTAACAAGTAAACATTGCATCAATACGTGATGATACGGAAATGTGAGCAAATACCACTAAAGTGATATAATAAAGACTATATATATCCAATAGCCTATTAGCAGAAGGAAAAATGTGACCATCCAAATATTCCCCTGCTGACACACACCATATACGTTGGTCAACAGGAAATCTAAAAAGCGTATAATATTAATAATAAGTCCACGTGATAAGTGTCCACTCCAGTGAAAGTAGGTATTAATGGAATACTCCACATCAAATATGTGAGCAACAACTGTAAAAAATAAATAATAAAAATAAAAAATGAGAAAAATAAACTAAAAATAGAGGTGAAGCTCCAAATTGGCAAAATGTTCATACAAAGTGTGTGACTCTTGTGCTTAATCAATATCCGGTGACTTTCCTGATCCCCCTCAAGGGTCCCCACTCACCAGCTCCCGGTACCCCTGCAGGGGTAATGGGCATATAACAGCAGGATGAAGGGCTTCCCAGGTCCAATCAGGCGTCCACACGTGTCCTCTATGCAGCCCACCTCCAAGCATTGGGTGGTACACCGGCTTCTTGCGGTCACAGCCTCATAGGAAAAAACAGGGCTCCCATGGTGTAGTAGTTTAAAATAGCTTTATTAAAAACTAATTTAAAACAAATCGTTCCCCCCAAAAAGGGGCAGCCAAAAAACCACACACTACAATGTATGGTGGATAGCATAGACTAAGGAGCCATGAGCGAAGCCGGCTAGTTCGGCGTGCGCCTCAGCTGCGCTCCAAGCTCCCTGTCACTTACGCATTTCGTCATCGACGTTGTCAAAGGCGTACCCAGCGTACTACGTACTACGGATTTCATAAGGCGAGCGGGCATTCAAAATCATCCCCTTACTCCTCCCATGGGCGGCATACAAGATGTTCGTGATTTGGGTGGACCCTCCCTCGTTTATTAGTGGTTACCAACATCAAATGGACACGAACATCTGGGAATTTTGGAAACGCTCACCTGGGAGTACCCAGGGCTCTCTATTATGTGACATACCACTGTATCCCCGCTCACCTTAAATCCAACCTTTATCACAACCCCCCCCCCCATTGCTTTTTCCCCATTTATATATTCACATTGTATGAGGGATTACCATGTGCTTTCTAATCACTGCTGGAGCACATCATTGGCCTTTGGCCAAGTACAGATATATACGTCTGTATATGTGCATATGTGTATGCATAGTGTATATATGGTTGTATTATATTTCTTTCATGCCTTCTACGTCTTTTGGTACAGATATTGTAATGTTCACCACTATGCAGTTTCTCATAGTGGTGTTTTTTATTAACAACCATCTATGTTATTGTGTTTAATCACTGGACGGCCTAAGACATATTGCCCAATATGGTTTTTTATCCTTCTGCATGGCAACGTTATATTAGATGCATTTAGGTCTGTACAGTTCCACATTTGACCATTGGGGGGTGTTTAGGTTTAGGTAATGCCTGTCATATGTCACTTTTGTTTACATCTGTTATTTGCTGAATGTTATAATATACATTTCCCTTCTATCCATTATATACATCTTGCTTATATTCACATGTTCCTTATATATATTCTGGGTACTGGTATATAGTCATGCTGTATAAATGTCTGCCTTGGATTTAAGGCGAGCGGGCATACAGTGGTATGTTACATAATAGAGAGCCCTGGGTACTCCCAGGCGGCGCTTCCAAAATTCCCCGATGTTCGTGTCCATTTGATGTTGGTAACCACTAATAAACGAGGGAGGGTTCACTCAAATCACGGACATCTTGTATGCCGCCCATGGGAGGAGTAAGGGGGTGATTTTGAATGCCCGCTCGCCTTATGAAATCCGTAGTATGTAGTACGCTGGGTACGCCTTTGACAACGTCGATGACGAAACGCGTAAGGCAGAGCCACGCACTTACGTCATACCCGGTAGTGAAAGGCAGCTTGGAGCGCAGCTGAGGCGCACGCCGAACTAGCCGGCTTCGCTCATGGCTCCTTAGTCTATGCTATCCACCATACATTGTAGTGTGTGGTTTTCTGGCTGCCACTTTTTGGGGGGAACGATTTGTTTTAAATTAGTTTTTAATAAAGCCATTTTAAACTACTACACCATGGGAGCCCTGTTTTTTCCTATGAGGCTGTGACCGCAAGAAGCCGGTGTACCACCCAATGCTTGGAGGTGAGCTGCATAGAGGACACGTGTGGACGCCCTGATTGGACCTGGGAAGCCCTTCATCCTGCTGTTATATGCCCATTACCCCTGCAGGGGTACCAGGAGCTGGTGAGTGGGGACCCTTGAGGGGGATCACGGAAGTCACCGGATATTGATTAAGCACAAGAGTCACACACTTTGTATGAACATTTTGCCAATTTGGAGCTTCACCTCTATTTTTAGTTTATTTTTCTCATTTTTTATTTTTGTTATTTATTTTTTACGGTTGTTGCTCACATATATATTTGATGTGGAGTATTCCATTAATATCTACTTTCACTGGAATGGACACTTATCACGTGGACTTATTATTAATATTATGCGCTTTTTATATTTCCTGTTGACCAACGTATATGGTGTGTGTCAGCAGGGGAATATTTGGATGGTCAAATTTTTTCCTTCTGCTAATAGGCTATTGGATATATATAGTCTTTATTATATCACTTTAGTGGTATTTGCTCACATTTCCGTATCATCACGTATTGATGCAATGTTTACTTGTTAAGTCAATATGATATATATATATATATATATATATATATATATATATATATATATATATATATATATGTATGCAAGTTTTGTTTCACATGTATTTATGAAGTTTAGGATTTAGATGGGTTTCAATACCACACATTTAGGTGTTTTTGTTTATACATTTATATAGGGATACCCCTCCTTAGGGAGCGCCACTTACCCCTACTTTTTCCTTAATATAACAATCGTGCTATAGGTAGCAATATGGGTGAGTATACAAATATCCCTAGAGGGAAGATAAATATGCTAATTGTGTTTCGCTGGAAATAAAATGGTTAAGTGACATGCTACTATACACAAGTAAAGTGCGGAGTGCAACAAGGTGCATAAATATTTCAAAATTGCATACCAATACGTCTCACTACAAATACACTAGAAATAATGGTGCATACTTCATTAAAATAGTGAAAAGTGCAAAGCAATTCTGTGCAAAAAAATGCGATGCTGTGCGTATCAAACACACATAGCGACGCACTGTATTATCAAAGTGTCCAGTGCAGAAAACCAAACTCAGTGACAGATCTATAAAACTATCTGTATCTACTATATGGAAAAGACAAATACATGAATAAATAAATAAAGTGCCTAGTGCAGTAAATCCAGTGACAAAGGTTGCAAGTCAGTCCATGTTGTGCCAATATAACATCAAGTGAATTCAAACAAAGAAAGGTGTTTATCCACAGAACATTCTGTAAGGTAGATGGAAACCGTGAAGTGTATAGACCAGGAAGAAATAGTGGCTCCTCTTCGTGAAAGAAATCCTACACTGATAAGTAATGGCCCCTTACCTCATAATACTGAGGTCACAGCGTTAGCAGCACTGCTGGTACTGGCTCCTTCTCATACTAATCTTGGACCTGAGTCTTGTTCTCCAAACATCTAAGTCCCTCAATGGGTGCGGGGGCCATAAATGAAAAGAAGGGGGTGCCACTTAGTGTAGTATTTTGTAACCAAAAGCGGGGTTTATTGTAGCATAAGGTACTCACATCAAGCAGAGCAGCAATGACAGAACACCAACAAGCAGCGGGCTTTTGCGCATCAATCAGTGGAAAGTGCCTGTCCCGTCCCTACGCATGACGTCACACACCTCGTGACTTCATCAGGGGATGCCCCAACCCCATGTCCTGAGAGGAGTTGGGCTAAAACCCAATGTGAGTCACCAGAGCATTACGGGATCACTGCTTGGAGTGGCACCCAATGCTTGCATGGTTCTGAGTCACAGTGGATTATTATTTTGGGTTGTATATTATGGCAACAAGTTTATACTGTAAGTGGGCAGCACAGTGGCTTAGTGGTTTTGCCTTGCAGTACTGTGGTCCCAGGTTCCTGGTTGGGAAATCTGCATGGAGTTTTCATGTTCTCCCTGAGCTTGCACAGGTTTCCTCTGACACTAATATATTATGTATGGATTTTAAGGGGAAACCCGCGCCAAAATCTTTAAAAAAATGGCGTGGGGGTCCCCCCAAAAAATCCATACCAGACCCTTATCAGAGCACGCAACCTGGCAGGCCGCAGGTGACCCTGCCCCCTCTGACACACAGGGACTTCCCCGTGGGAAGCCATTGGGAAATCCCCCAACTCAGTTATATAAGAACTGTCAAAGCGAAGACGCGTCATACAGCGGAGCCTCCAATGGAGGCGTGTCGGTCGCGGCTTTGTTTGTTTTTTAGGCCGTCGGTGTAGTGAGAGAAGAAGATGAATGGACTTCGTGCGACTTTTTTTTTTATTTGTTAATAAAGGACTTGTCCCAAGATGTGTCTTGTGTTTTTTTAACATTTTGATACTTTTTTTGTGAAATGGTAGGGGTACATTTGTACCCCATTACCATTTCAAACAGGGGGGGCGAGATCTGGGGGTCCCCTTGTTAAAGGGGGCTTCCAGATTCCGATAAGCCCCCGCCCGCAGACCCCCACAACCACCGGGCAAGGCTTGTGGGGATGAGGCCCTTGATGAGGCTACCCCAAAGCACCCTCCCCATGATGTGGCCTGGTACGGTTCAAGGGGGGGCGCTCTCCCCCCCTCTTTTCCTGCGGCCTGCCAGGTTGCGTGCTCGGATAAAGGTCTGGTATGGATTTTTGGGGTGACCCCCATGCCATTTTTTTTTAAATTTTGGCGCGGGGTTCCCCTTAAAATCCATACCAGACCTGAAGGGTCTGGCATGGATTTTGAGGGGGACCCCTATGCCATTTTTTTTTTAAATTGGCGTGGGTTCCCCTTAATATCCATACCAGACCCAAAGGGCCGGGTATGGATTTTAGGGGGACCCCCATGCATTTTTTTTTTAAACTTTGGTTCAGAGTTCCCCTTAATATTCATACCAGACCCAAAGAGCCTGGTATGGATTTTTGGGGGGACCCCATGCCGATTTCTTCAATGACTTTTATCTGTATTGCCGAGACCAATTCATTATAGCCGCGAGTAGTTTTAAATGACTTTTTTTCCTTTAGAAATGTAATTTAGTGCAGGGACTGTTCTAAACACGGGAAAAATTTGCCACTTTACAGGCATACTATAGACACACCCCAGGTACAAAATTTAAAGGAATATTTCACTTTTATTGTTTCACTTTAAGCATTATTAAAATTACTGCTCCTGAAAAAACTACAGTTTTTAAAACTTTTTTTTGCATTGATACATGTCTCCTGGGGCAGGCCCCGGGTCCCCAAACACTTTTTATGAAAATAACTTGCATAATAACCCTTAAAATTAGCACTTTTGATTTTTCACATTCGTGTCTCATAGACTTTAACAGTGTTTGCGTGTTGGAACACATTTTTTGCCTGTTCGCATGTTCTGCTGTGAACCGAACCGGGGGGTGTTCGGCTCATCCCTAGTCACCATCACCAGTACGGTATTTGTAAATTGAAATCATATCATCCTCTCAAGCGTCTCTTCTCCAGAGAGAATAAGTTCAGTGCTCGCAACCTTTCTTCATAACTAATATCCTCCAGACCCTTTATTAGCTTTGTTGCCCTTCTTTGTACCCCTCAGGAAAGATGTACTCCATTTCCAGTCCATCCTTCCTGAGGACTGGTGCCCAGAACTGGACAGCATACAGTACTCCAGGAGAAATGCACTTCTGGAAGAATGGTCAAACATTCCCATAGACACACTCCTAAACCTTGTGGACAGCCTTCCCAGAAGAGTTGAAGCTGTTATAGCCACAAAGGGTGGGCCAACTCAATATTGAACCCTACGGACTAAGACTGGGATGCCATTAAAATTCATGTGTGTGTAAAGGCAGGCATCCCAATAATTTTGACAATATAGTGTATGTAGACACACACACACACGTGTTTGAACTTTAGGGTGCACACCCTAATGCAATAGGCTGGGCACACCTATGGGAGGCTGGGCACACCTATGGGTAGTGTTTTATTATAGTTCCTATAACACAAGAAAATATACTCTGTAGGCTGCTTGGACAATATACACTACCGTTCAAAAGTTTGGGGTCACATTGAAATGTCCTTATTTTTGAAGGAAAAGCACTGTACTTTTAAATGAAGCTAACTTTAAACTAGTCCTAACTTTAAACAAATATACTCTATACATTGCTAATGTGGTAAATGACTATTCTAACTGCAAATGTCTAGTTTTTGGTGCAATATCTACATAGGTGTATAGAGGCCCATTTCCAGCAACTATCACTCCAGTGTTCTAATGGTACAATGTGTTTGCTCATTGGCTCAGAAGGCTAATTGATGATTAGCAAACCCTTGTGCAATCATGTTCACACATCTAAAAACAGTCTAGCTCCTTCCAGAAGCTACAAAACTGACCTTCCTGTGAGCAGATTGAGTTTCTGGAGCATCACATTTGTGGGGTCAATTAAACGCTCAAAATGGCCAGAAAAAGAGAACTTTCATCTGAAACTCGACAGTCTATTCTTGTTCTTAGAAATGAAGGCTATTCCATGCGAGAAATTGCAAAGAAATTGAAGATTTCCTACAACGGTGTGTACTACTCCCTTCAGAGGACAGCACAAACAGGCTCTAACCAGAGTAGAAAAAGAAGTGGGAGGCCGCGTTGCACAACTAAGCAAGAAGATAAGCACATTAGAGTCTCTAGTTTGAGAAACAGACGCCTCACAGGTCCCCAACTGGCATCTTCATTAAATAGTACCCGCAAAACACCAGTGTCAACATCTACAGTGAAGAGGCGGCTGCGGGATTTTGGGCTTCAGGGCAGAGTGGCAAAGAAAAAGCCATATCTGAGACTGGCCAATAAAAGAAAAAAATTAAGATGGGCAAAAGAACACAGACATTGGACAGAGGAAGACTGGAAAAAAGTGTTGTGGACGGATGAATCCAAGTTTGAGGTGTTTGGATCACAAAGAAGAATGTTTGTGAGACGCAGAACAAATGAAAAGATGCTGGAAGAATGCCTGACGCCATCTGTTAAGCATGGTGGAGGTAATGTGATGGTCTGGGGTTGCTTTGGTGCTGGTAAGGTGGGAGCTTTGTACAGGGTAAAAGGGATTCTGAATAAGGAAGGCTATCACTCCATTTTGCAACGCCATGCCATACCCAGTGGACAGCGCTTGATTGGAGCCAATTTCATCCTACAACAGGACAATGACCCTAAACACACCTCCAAATTGTGCAAGAACTATTTACAGCAGAAGCAGGCAGCTGGTATTCTATCGGTAATGGAGTGGCCAGCACAGTCACCAGATCTGAACCCCATTGAGCTGTTGTGGGAGCAGCTTGACCGTATGGTACGCCAGAAGTGCCCATCCAACCAATCCAACTTGTGCGAGCTGCTTCTAGAAGCGTGGGGTGCAATTTCTCCAGCTTACCTCAATAAATTAACAGCTAGAATGCCAAAGGTGTGCAATGCTGTAATTGCTGCAAAAGGAGGATTCTTTGATGAAAGCAAAGTTTGATGTAAAAACAATGTTATTTCAAATACAAATCATTATTTCTAACCTTGTCAATGTCTTGACTCTATTTTCTATTCATTTCACAACGTATGGTGGTGAATAAGTGTGACTTTTCATGGAAAACACAAAATTGTTTGGGTGACCCCAAACTTTTGAACGGTAGTGTATGTATATATATATATATATATATATATATATATATATATATATATATATATATATATATATATATATATATATATATATATATATATATATATATATATATATTTTTTTTTTTTTTTTTTGCAAGAGTAGACATGGTTGAACAAGCACCCGAATAAAATATATAATACACTGTTAATAAACATTTAGCCACTAGAGGGCACCCACAATTACTATATAAAATATGATCATAAAAATATGGCACAGAAAAAATATAAAAACTGAGTGAAAATGACTTTCAGATAAACTTTACAATATTAAATCAGAAATACATAACAGCCATCCTAGAAAAAAAGTTACCTTTGCCTTTTCCAAATTATTCAGAACTGCAGTTTAACAGCATATTCCATATGTTTTTAAGCCAGAAAAATGTAATTTCCTGGAGGTGTATACTTTACAAGTCCATTGGCCATTTATTTTCAGTAAATGTAAGCTCTAGTGTATATTTATCAAAAAAAAAATTCTTGATAGGAAACACAATTTTCTGAAATAGTGTCGGCTGGCAGAATCAATCTGCTAAACTGTGCTTGCTGTCCTCTGACAGCATAGACTGGACTCGGCACAGTCTGACAAATCTTCAGACATGCCTGGCTTCTGCAAAACTTTATTTAACCCTGAGAAGTATCACAAATGGCATTTCCTCTACTAACTCTTGTTTGCCATTTGCCCATATACTGTCTGAAATAAATTTTGTATTTAAAGATTATATTGACAAGACATTGGGGTTTATCCAACTTTGCAAGGGAAGTTGCACTTTGGATGTGGGGAATTTTCACTTTGCAAAGAATACCCAACCACATACAAGATTTTTTTTTTAAAAAAGCATCATTATTGCTTGCAAGTAATTGGATGACGGAAGTCAGCAGTCAGCAGAGCTTCACCTCATTCGCTTCAATCTGGGGCAAATTTCCTTGCAAAGTGCAAGTTCTCTTGAAAAGTGAAAGGGCCAATCACGGTGGCCCTTTACCATGTTATCAGCTGTCAGCCAAATACAGCTGATCACAGGATGTATACACAAGCCAGTTATCAGTTTTTCTCTCCCCGCGCTGTCCGTGAGGAGAGAAGAAGAAAGCCGATAACCAGCTTCTGTTATCAGTCCCAACAGTGCCCACCAGTGGAACCAATCAGTGTGCACCAGTTCCACCTATCAGTGCCCATCAGTACTGCCAATCAGTGCCTCATCATCAGTGTCTCCTATCAGTGCTGTCTACCAGTGCCTATCAGTGCCACCTCTTAGTGCCCATCAGTGCCTCCTCATCAGTGCTCACCAGTGCCACCTCATCAGTGCCACCTATCAGAGCCCATCAGTGCCTCCTCATCAGCGCATATCCGTGAAGGAGAAAAATTACCTGTTTTCAAAATTTTATAACAAACTCTGAAAAATGTTTATTTTTTTTTCAAACTGTTTGGTCTTTTTTGTTTGTTTAACAAAAAAAAAACAATAGTTATTAAATACCACCAAAAGAAAGCTCTATTTGTTAAAAAAAATTCATATGGATACAGTGTTGCATGACCGCGCAATTGTCATTCAAAGTGTGACAGCGCTGAAGGTTAAAAATTGGCCAGGGGAGGAAGGGGGTAAAAGTGCCCAGTAGGCAAGTGGTTAGTGTCGCTTTAACAGCTGGCGAAGTGCTTTCCAATAAAAGTAATGTCAGTTGCTTCTGAACCATGAACCAAGTGCTGATCATGCTTTAGAGTGAAGGGAGATTTAGACACATGTCTAAATCTACCCTAAACAGTGTGGATGGATGAATTTGCAGTGCTGGCTATTGTATTCTGGCGGCTGGCACCTGTGGCTACATTTGGTTGGATGCAGTCTTTGTCCAGTCGAGGATTTTCTGCCTAGCAACTTTGGTAAAGGTCAATTGAAAAATCAACTTTTGTCAAGCCAAGAGGTACCAATGGGTTCACACATGGAAAAGAGCAGGAATCAGCCAAAGCAGAATCCATGTACAGGTATGGACAACTTGATTCCTGTGGCTGACCCCTATATCACTCCTGTAGTGACGTAGGGGTTGAGAGATGGAACCACAGTGTGCAATGGTAGACACAAGTACCCAACACTCTCCACAGTGCCGAATGCTGCAGAGACTGATGGAAGCGTCAGTGCTTCTGTACCACCCTCCTGGTTAGACTACTAGATTTAGTTAGGCAAATTTAGTTTTCAGGCTCTCCTGTAAGAGAGAGAGCAGGGTGTGATTGCTTTGGGCTACCCTGGGTTCTGCAAGCTGCAGGTTTGATTGCTTCCCCTGTTTTCTGGAGACTACAAGAATATAGTGGTGGGAGAGTCAAACAAGCAGCCTGAATATGGTTAGCTGGGGGGCTGTCCTGCCACTAGTTGAGAGCAAAAACAGTGATGCCACTGAGGATCTGATCTGGAAACTCTACAGAGGATTCTGCCTGCCTGAACCTGAGGGAGACATCTAAGCCCGTGAGTACAGACCTGGGGAGGAAGGATCTCAGTGACTGTTGCTGTTGTTAACCCCTGATACACTGAGTGTAGCACACCCCCTAAGGAGCTGCAAGTCGAATGGGATCCCCCACCCTGCACAGCAAGGCACACCGAATTTCCACAGTCGCTCAGAGTCAGAGAACAGAGAATTTGTTATTTATTTGAGGGAGTAGAACTTGGACGGGGATTGGGATTTATGGGATGCCCACTTCACTTCAGAACAATTCCAGGGACAACTTTTCCTATATACAGTCTAATTACACTCTTCTGCATCCTCCAGCGCTCACTTGCTTGCAGTACTCTGGCAAACCGATAGTTAGTCTGACATAGCACTCAGATTTAGAGCAAAAGTCTGTTATAGGCAGGAACTTGAGGCCCCTAGGTGTGTAGAAAAAAAAGGTACGTAAGTGTCCAGCATACATCCCTGTGGCTACGGATCCCAGCACCACCTCTCCAGGCTAACTCGCCTGACTACAGCTGCCCCTTTCACTAGCCCTCCTGGCTAACCTCTCTACAGCCCTCCTAGACTGAGCATTCACCAAACCAACCGGCTGACTTCTCAATATTGAACCCTATGGGCTAAAACTGGGATGCCATTAAAGTTCATGTGCGTGTAAAGGCAGATGTCCCAATACTTTTGGTAATATAGTGTATGTACTAAAGTGGAGTGTCTTTTTTGGACTTTTTTTTAAATTTAGAGTTCAGCCATTCTCTCGGACATGCTGACCTGCTCCCACTGTCCTTTCCTTGCTCCCGTGGCTCCAGGAAGGGGCTCCTCCATGTGCTGTGGGGAATCATTCCAGTCCCATGGTCACCCCCAGCTTTATGTTGAAATTAATTAGACTTTATTGATGAAAAAGATGCACACCCAATGATAGGGAAATATAAAAGGTAACACTATGTTCTATATAGAACTGCACCTCTCACTATACGCAGTCACAATCATAAAAACATTGTGCAGTTAGCAATAGCGTTATTGTAAAAAACAGACACAGAGCACTGTAAATACCACCACCCCAAACCATCAGTCTCCCTTCTCCAGATGAAAGTGCATGTAACTCGTGATAAAGACATCTTCTTGGTATTGGAACCTCATCATTGCCTTATTGTTAAAGTATCATGTAGCCATATAAAGATATTAGCATAGTTCTCTCCACAACGGGAAATAAGTTGATACAATGAGGAGGAAATAATGTAGCTTATTTTCTTGAACGTGGGAGCAAATAGCCACACCAGCCCCTTTTTGAAATGCCAGTCATTAAAGACAAATAGTGCTGCAAGTTCAGAGACTCAGATTATTGCAGTGCCTTTTGATTAAGCATATATTTCACATAAATTGCCACATAATGGATCCAGTATATTAGCCAGGGATCTCCGTTTCCAAGTGTGACTAGACAGTAATCAGGGCCAACAGCGTGCATAGAGTTATATGTGCCTCACAAATCTCACAAGTCACATAGACCTCCACAGTCCACAGAAGGAACAGATAAATAAGGACAGGAGAGGTTCAGACGAAGCTACCCATCAGGGCTCTTACCGCTCGTATCAATCACCACCTCAGCCAAAGTAAGTTTCTGTTTCTATGGTCTCTCCACATGGAGGCCACGTTCCCGGGACAATTTCTCTTTTTTTGTCCCATTCAGTTTTATTTTCACATATAGTTCCTTGCTTTAATAGGACAGGTATCCCGTCCTAAGGATGAAACAGCTGGTGGTTAATTTAGTAAATTTTTCAGGCTGGTGGATTCATTGATTTTTTGCCATGGTCACCCCCCCCTCTTCCCTAGACTAGGGGGCGCCCTCAAGGGCCACCAACAGCCTCCTCAGCACTCCATCTTCCAACCGACTGCCCCTGCTGGCATGACTCATGGATATTTATGTGACCTGCCCCCTTCCAGCCCTTTTCTGATGGGGATTAGCTGGGGCCCTCATAAATATTCCAAACAGCCCCTCCTAGCCTCCACCCACTGCATCTAGAAGCTTCTCCAAAGTTCTAGAAAACAGGGGGAGGCACCAGAGATTCTGCGTGCAGAGTCATGTTTGTCTCCCTGAGTCACTCAACCCTGACCCAGATTCAACCCAGGCCTGGCTCTCAGCCAAACCAATTTTCCTATACTACAAAAGCTATATACACCTAGCACACTAGCTAGAAGGTGCTACACTGCGTTTAAGGCTTGCCTGGCCTGGAGCAGTGCTAATGGTGTACCAGTGCTTCCCATTTTATGTCCTACTGCTTGGAGGACTTTGTTAAGAAGCTACTGCAAAGGGAAAAGCGCCCTTACATTCCTGTTTAGTGGTCTGAAGTATCCTACAGCTCCCTAAAACCCCATCCAAGTAAATCTGCAATAAACCTTTTGAAAAGGCAACCCCCTAGACTGTTTCTGAGCCAAAGGAGTGAAACTTGCTGTTTGCCTGGCTGTTGCTGCACTAATGGGAAGAGAACCCGGGACACAAATCAGCAGCACTTGCGAAGGTTAGCGCTACACTTTAACAAGATGAAGATCAGCGACACAAGCCACTGGAGTGGTGAGTATAATATCTCTTCTTTTTGCAGGAAGCTGCTATGATAAATTTTAGATACTTTGGCAACTACAGTTCTTGCTTAATGATTTGAATCCTTCTATTAAATTTGATGAATACTCAGGTTCTTCATCGTGTCTATTTTTAAGCCGTTTTGTATAAAAAGTCTTCCAATTTAGGCTAATTATTCCTGCAGGTTTCCTAATTTATTTTTCAACCCAGTCTGTTTGCTGGCTCCTACCTATGCTTTGTATTACTGTATAAAAGATGCCAGCCATAGAAAACGGAGCGATATTGTATAATTTATTCACATCCTAACACTTTCCCTCAAATTTATGGGAGAAAATACCAATTCTGCTTCCTGGTGGTCTGGAAATGCTTCTGGATTCCATATGTCTCTTCAGTGTCATTCTTCACACCCCCTGCGATGAACAGTCTACCCTTCAACACTTAAATCATCTGCTGCTCAGGCATTGCTCCATCCTCCTGTTAAGTTGTTGTGTTGCAGAGACCAATAAAAGTTTTATTTGTATACTTCCGCTACTGCTGATTAGAAGTTGAAATCTGATGCTTGCTGAATTCTAAATTAAAAAAAGTTAAAAAAAGACTCCACTTTAGTACATACACTATATTACCAAAAGTATCAGGACGCCTACCTTTACACACACATTAACTTTAATGCCATCCCAGTCTTAGACCCTAGGGTTCAATATTGAGTTGGCCCACCCTTTGCAGCTATAACAGCTTCAACTCTTCTGGGAAGGCTGTCCACAAGGTTTAGGAGTGTGTCTATGGGAATGTTTGACCATTCTTCCAGAAGAGCATTTGTGAGGTCAGGCACTGATGTTGGCGCAGTCTCTATCAGGTTGAGTTCAGGACTCTGTGCAGGCCAGTCAAGTTCCTCCACCCCAAACTCGCTCATCTGTGTTTTTATGGACCTTGCTTTGTGCACTGGTCCAAATCATTTGGTGGAGGGGGGATTATGGTGTGGAGTTGGTATTCAAGGGTTGGGCTTGGCCCCTTAGTTCCAGTGATGGGAACCCTTATGCCCTGCACACACCATCGGACATTCCGACAACAAAATCCTAGGATTTTTTCAGACGGATGTTGGCTCAAACTTGTCTTGCATACACACGGTCACACAAAGTTGTCGGAAAATCCGATCGCTCTGAACGCGGTGACATAAAACACGTACGTCGGGACTATAAACGGGGCAGTAGCCAATAGCTTTCATCTCTTAATTTATTCTGAGCATGCGTGGCACTTTGTGCGTCGGATTTGTGTACACACGGTCAGAATTTCTGACAACAAGGTCCTATCACACATTTTCCATTGGAAAATCCTATCGTGTGTACATGGCATTAAGGCGTCAGAATACCAAGACATTTTGGACAATTTCATGCTCCCAACTTTGCGGGAACAGTTTGGGGACGACCCCTTCCTTTTCCAACATGACTGCGCACCAGTGCACAAAACAAGGTCCATAAAGACATGGATGAGCGAGTTTGGGGTGGAGGAACTTGACTGGCCTGCGTTTCTTGAAGAATGGTCAAACATTCCCATAGACACACTCCTAAACCCTGTGTCCAGCCTTCCCAGAAGAGTTGAAGCTGTTATAGCTGCAAAGGGTGAGCCAACTCAATATTGAACCCTACGGACTAAGACTGGGATACCATTAAAGTGCATTCACGTGTAAAGGCAGGCCTCCCAATGCTTTTGGTAATATAGTGTACACGGTATATATCTTATGAGTGGCAGTGTGTATGCATGGATGTGTGCACAGCTGCGATTACCTGTTTACAGACAATGTTGTCTTATTTTTGACTTTTACTTGGGTGATGGTAATGGTTTTAGTTTTTGTCTTTATAATATATATATAATATATATAATTTTTCAAAATAAAGCCATGCATTCATGTTGTTTACACCAAATTCTGACCCTACCACCAATAAATAAATGAAAAATAAATACATACACATAAAATAAAAAAAAATACATTTTTACTGTATATAATAAATTATTATTAATAACAATAATAATAATAATAATAATAATTTATTATATACAGTAAAAATTTATTTTTGTATTTAATGTTAGGATTAGGGTGTTTAGTTATTTATTATTTTATTAATGTATTTATTTTTATGAGTTAGGGGTTAAGGTTGGGGGTTAATTATTTGCTTATTATTGCATACTGTTCCGTTATTGTATTTATTTATTTATTATTTATTTATGATTATTTGTATTGATTTGTGTATTTGTTTTACATGTATTTATTCACTTAATATTATAATTATTATTAGTAGTAGTAGCAGTAGTAGTAGTATTAACACCCTAACCCTAACAAAAAAAACTAAAAATATAAAAATAAATAACCCTAACCCCTAATCCTAACACTAACCCCAATCCCTAAACCTAACCCAAACCTAACCTTAATTCTAACCCCTTACCCTAACAAAAAAAAATGAATAATAATAATAAAAAAAAGAAATAAAAGTTGATGGAAAAGCCAGAAAGGCTGAAAAACCAAGTAACAAATGATGTAACAGATGATAGTTTTCTCTATAGGCTAATAAAAAAACAGCAAGCAAAACAGCTAAAACATAAAACACGCAAATCGTACATTAAAACCACCGAACAACCGATATGCTCAGGTGAATGCAGCCTTACAAGGAGATGCCTGCTTGTTTGAGTAAACAATTAGGAGGCACATTCTTAGCTAAGAGGTTAGTTAGTAGCTTGGAAGAGCAGTTGTTTTGTTTGTTATATACAATGCATCCGGAAAGAATTCACAGCGCTTCACTTATTTCACATTTTGTTATGTTACAGCTCTTATTCCAAAATGGATTAACCACTTTAAGACCAGCCACCGCAGTTGTAGTGCGACAGCTGGCTCTCCTGGGTGAATCTGCGTCATTGTACGTTGGCCGCTTTAAGAGCTCTAGGGGACACGTGTGCGCCTGTGGCATGATACCGGGGCCGATGCGCGTGGCCGGCGGCCATGATGTCTGCCGGCCACCCGCGATCGCTCCTGAGAGAGACAGAACGGGGATCTGTCAATGTAAACAGACAGATCTCCATTCTGTCAGGGGAGGATAGACAGATCTGCTGTTCCTAGTGATTAGGAACAGCGATCTCTCTCCTTTTCCAGTCACTACACTCCCCCCCACCCCCCCAGTTAGAAGCACCTCCCTAGGGAACACTTAACCCCTTGATCGCCCCTAGTGTTGTTTCCCTGCCAGTGACATTTATACAGTAATCAGTGGCTATTTTTAGCTCTGATAGTTGTATAAATGTCAATGGTCCCCAAAAAAGTGTCAAAAGTGTCCGATCTGTCTGCCGCAATGTCGCAATCCCACTAAAAATCGCTGTTCACTGCCATTACTAGTAAAAAAAAAATGCATAATAAAAATGTCATAAATCTATCCCCTATTTTGTAGACCCTGTAACTTTTGCGCAAACCAATATATATACGCTTATTGCAATTTTTTTAAATATGTTAAAGAATACATATTGGCCTAAAGTGATGAAGACTTTTTTTTAACTTTTTTTTTGCATATTTATTATACCACAAAGTAAAAAATATTGTTTTTTTTTTCAAAATTGTCAGTCTTTTTTTGTTTATAACGAAAAAAAAACAAAAAAACGCAGAGATGATCAAATACCACTAAAAAAAATCTCTATTCGTGGGAAAAAAGGACATAAATTTTGTTTGGGTACATATAAGGTCCCATAGTTATCAGTGCATGTCAGAGCACAAACCAAGCCATGAAGTCCAAGGAATTGTCTGTAGACCTCTAAGACAGGATTGTATCGAGGCACAGATCTGGGGAGGGGTACAGAAAGATCTCTGCAACATTGAAGGTCCCAATGGGCACAGTGGCCTCCATCATCTATAAATGGGAGTTTGGAACCACCGGGACTCTTCCAAGAGCAGGACACCCAGACAAACTGAGCGATCGGGGTCACTCTGACAGAGCTCTAGCGTTTCTCTGTGGAGAGAGGAGAACCTTACAGAAAAACATTCGTCTCTGCAGCACTCCACTAATCAGGCCTGTATGGTAGAGTGGCCAGACGGAAGCCACTCCTCAGTAAAAGGCACATGACAGCCCACCTGTAATTTTCCAAAAGGCACCTGAAGGACTCTCAGACCATGAGAAGCAAAATGCTATTGTCTGATGAAACAAAGATTGAACTCTTTGGCCTTAATGGCAAGCATCATGTCTGGAGGAAACCAGGCCCTGCTCATTACCTAGCTCATACCATCCCTACAGTGAAGCATGGTGGTGGCAGCATCATGCTGTGGGGATGTTTTTCAGAGGTAGGAACTGGGAGACTAGTCAAAATTACAATTTTGAAAAAAAACAAAACATTATTTTGTACTTTCTGTTATAAAACATAGCCAATAATTTAAAAATAAGATCAAATTTCTTCATAAATGTTGGCCAACATTTATTCTGCTATATGTAAAAAAAAAATCACAATAAGTGGAGGGTTGGCAAGTGGTTAAGTGACCTTGTCATTATGCAAAAAAAAATATTTAAACTGATACCCCACTGCATCTTTAATTGGTTCTGATCTCCACACATTACAGAATAAAGTAATGATGTGGAGGTCAACAGAAGGGACCATTGAGAGGTACAGTGGATTGTCTGTTTCAGTGAGGACTTCAGCAAAAGATTTCTCAGGATTGGAGCAGTGTTCGGCAGCAATGTGTACTGGAAAGGTGATTATATACATTTTTAAATGGCACTTTATTTCTTTATTTTTTCTTTACTTTATTTAAAACTTTTTTTCATTGTCCCTATCATTTTTTTTCTTTGGAACAACATCCCCTGTAATAGCATGTGCTGTGACAGGTCCTCTTTATTAAGAGATCTGGGGTCTAATAGACCCCAGATCTGTCCTCTGCCTTCCTAAGAATCTGATCAAACAGAGATGAGATGCTTTACAACAAACCAGCTTTTAAACAAACCGGAAGTGACAAAATCCTAGTTGCTTCCAGTTTCTTACATCACAGAGGGGTGGCGGGTATGGATGTACCTTCCTCCCCTCTTAGCGCACATTTACACCAAGTGGCAGTGGAACCGAGCTCCCCAAAAGCACAGGAGAGCCTGGCAAAGGTGACAGGCAGTGGTTGGGCGCCTTCCACTCCCCGTAGAAGCGATCAAGCGGCTGAAGAGTCACTCGGATCACTTTTATAAAAAAGCTGAAGATGTTGGTACTGGGATCATAGTAGAGCTACTTCAACCCAAGGACATATGGGTATGTCCTAAAGGGTTGAAGTGGTTAAACTGAAATGTAAATGTCTGCAGGGTGCAGGAGAGGGGGGGCCTTCTGCGCCCTGTAGAAGCGATCAAGCGGCTGTAGAGTCGCTCAGATCACTTCTACCAAAAAGTGGAAAATTTTGGTACTGGGATCCATGTACAGCCACTTCAACCTGAGGACATACAGTGGGGCAAAAAAGTATTTAGTCAGCCACCAATTGTGCAAGTTATCCCCAAAAGATGAGAGAGGCCTGTAATTGTCATCATAGGTATACCTCAACTATGAGAGACAAAATGTGGAAACAAATCCAGACAATCACATTGTCTGATTTTGGAAAGAATTTATTTGCAAATTATGGTGGAAAATAAGTATTTGGTCAATATCAAAAGTTCATCTCAATACTTTGTTATATATCCTCTGTTGGCAATGACAGAGGTCAAATGTTTTCTGTAAGTCTTCACAAGGTTGTCACACACTGTTACTGGTATGTTGGCCCATTCCTCCATGCAGATCTCCTCTAGAGCAGTGATGTTTTGGGGCTGTCGCTTTCAACTCCCTCCAAAGGTTTTCTATGGGGTTGAGATCTGGAGACTGGCTAGAACACTCCAGGATCTTGAAATGCTTCTTACGAAGCCACTCCTTCGTTGCCCAGGCGGTGTGTTTGGGATCATTGTCATGCTGAAAGACCCAGCCACGTTTCATTATTAATGCCCTTGCTGATGGGAGGAGGTTTGCACTCAAAATCTTCGGATACATGGCCCCATTCATTCTTTCATGTACACGGATAAGTCGTCCTGTTCCCTTTGCAGAAAAACAGCCCCAAAGCATAATGTTGCCACCCCCATGCTTCACAGTAGGTATGGTGTTCTTTGGTTGCAACTCAGCATTCTCTCTGCTACAAACACGACGAGTTGTGTTTCTACCAAACAGTTCTACTTTGGTTTCATCTGACCATATGACATTCTCTCAATCCTCTTCTGGATCATCCAAATGCTCTCTAGCAAACCTCAGACGGGCCCGGACATGTACTGGCTTAAGCAGGGGGACACGTCTGGCACTGCAGGATCTGAGTCCCTGGCGGCGTAGTGTGTTACTGATGGTAGCCTTTGTTACGTTGGTCCCAGCTCTCTGTAGGTCATTCACTAGGTCCCCCCGTGTGGTTCTGGGATTTTTGCTCACCGTTCTTGTGATCATTTTGACCCCACGGGGAGAGATCTTGCTAGGAGTCCCAGATCGAGAGAGATTATCAGTGGTATTGTATGTCTTCCATTTTCTAATTTTTGCTCCCACAGTTGATTTCTTCACACCAATAAGCTCGCCTATTGCAGATTCAGTCTTCTCAGCCTGGTGCAGGTCTACAATTTTGTTTCTGGTGTCCTTGGACAGCTCTTTGGCCTTCACCATAGTGGAGTTTGGAGTGTGACTGTTTGAAGTTGTGGACATGTGTCTTTTATACTGATAACAAGCTCAAACAGGTGCCATTAATACAGGTAATGAGTGGAGGACAGAGGAGCCTCTTAAAGAAGAAGATACAGGTATGTGAGAGCCAGAAATCTTGCTTGTTTGTAGGTGACCAAATACTTATTTTCCACCATAATTTGCAAATAAATTCTTTAAAAAATCAGAAAATGTGATTGTCTGGATTTGTTTCCACATTTTGTCTCTCATAGTTGAGGTATACCTATGATGACAATTATAGGCCTCTCTCATCTTTTTAAGTGGGAGAACTTGCACAATTGGTGGCTAGGGATGAGCCGAACACCCCCCTGTTCGGTTCGCACCAGAACATGCGAACAGGAAAAAAATTCGTTCGAACACGCGAACACCGTTAAAGTCTATGGGACACGAACATGAATAATCAAAAGTGCTAATTTTAAAGGCTAATATGCAAGTTATTGTCAATAAAAGTGTTTGGGGACCTAGGTCCTGCCCCAGGAGACATGAATCAATGCAAAAAAAAGTTTTAAAAACGGCCGTTTTTTCAGGAGCAGTGATTTTAATAATGCTTAAAGTCAAACAATAAAAGTGTAATATCCCTTTAAATTTCATACCTGGGGGGTGTCTATAGTATGCCTGTAAAGGGGCGCATGTTTCCCGTGTTTAGAACAGTCTGACAGCAAAATGACATTTTGAAGGAAAAAACACATTTAAAACTACCGCGGCTATTGCATTGCCGACAATACACATAGAAGTTCATTGATAAAAACGGCATGGGAATTCCCCACAGGGCAACCCCGAACCAAAATTAAAAAAAAAAAATGATGTGGGAGTCCCCCTAAATTCCATACAAGGCCCTTCAGGTCTGGTATGGATATTAAGGGGAACCCCAGCCAAAATTTTAAAAAAAAATTGACGTGGGGTTCCCCCTAAATTCCATACCAGACCCTTCAGGTCTGGTATGGATTTTAAGGGGAACCCCGCGCCAAAAAAAAAAAAAAAACGGCGTGGGGTCCCCCTAAGAATCCATACCAGACCCTTATCCGAGCACGCAACCTGGCAGGCCGCAGGAAAAGAGGGGGGGACGAGAGTGCGGCCCCCCCCCCCCTCCTGAACCGTACCAGGCCACATGCCCTCAACATTGGGAGGGTGCTTTGGGGTAGCCCCCCAAAACACCTTGTCCCCATGTTGATGAGGACAAGGGCCTCATCCTCACAACCGTGGCCGGTGGTTGTGGGGGTCTGCGGGCGGGGGGCTTATCGGAATCTGGAAGCCCCCTTTAACAAGGGGACCCCCAGATCCCGGCCCCCCCCTGTGTGAAATGGTAAGGGGGTACTTACCCCTACCATTTCACTAAAAAACTGTCAAAAATGTTAAAAATGACAAGAGACAGTTTTTGACAATTCCTTTATTTAAATGCTTCTTCTTTCTTCCTTCATCTTCTTCTTCTTCTGGTTCTTCTGGCTCTTCTGGTTCTTCCTCCGGCGTTCTCGTCCAGCATCTTCTCCGCGGCGTCTTCTATCTTCTTCTCCTCGGGCCGCTCCGCACCCATGGCATGAGGGGAGGCTCCCGCTCTTCTCTTCATCTTCTTCTCTTCTTCATCTTCTTCTTCATCTTCTTCTTCCTTCTTCTCTTCTTCATGTCTTCTCCGGGCCGCTCCGCAGCCATGCTGTGGCATGGAGGGAGGCTCCCGCTGTGTGACGGCGTCTCTTCGTCTGACGGTTCTTAAATAACGGGGGGCGGGGCCACCCGGTGACCCCGCCCCCTCTGACGCACGGTGACTTGACGGGACTTCCCTGTGACGTCACGGGGAATGCCACAGGGAAGTCCCGTCATGTCACCGTGCGTCAGAGGGGGGCGGGGTCACCGGGTGGCCCCACCCCCCGTTATTTAAGAACCGTCAGACGAAGAGACGCCGTCACACAGCGGGAGCCTCCCTCCATGCCACAGCATGGCTGCGGAGCGGCCCGGAGAAGACATGAAGAAGAGAAGAAGGAAGAAGAAGATGAAGAAGAAGATGAAGAAGAGAAGAAGATGAAGAGAAGAGCGGGAGCCTCCTCTCATGCCATGGGTGCGGAGCGGCCCGAGGAGAAGAAGATAGAAGACGCCGCGGAGAAGATGCTGGACGAGAACGCCGGAGGAAGAACCAGAAGAACCAGAAGAAGAAGAAGATGAAGGAAGAAAGAAGAAGCATTTAAATAAAGGAATTGTCAAAAACTGTCTCTTGTCATTTTTAACATTTTTGACAGTTTTTTAGTGAAATGGTAGGGGTAAGTACCCCCTTACCATTTCACACAGGGGGGGGGCCGGGATCTGGGGGTCCCCTTGTTAAAGGGGGCTTCCAGATTCCGATAAGCCCCCCGCCCGCAGACCCCCACAACCACCGGCCACGGTTGTGAGGATGAGGCCCTTGTCCTCATCAACATGGGGACAAGGTGTTTTGGGGGGCTACCCCAAAGCACCCTCCCAATGTTGAGGGCATGTGGCCTGGTACGGTTCAGGAGGGGGGGGGCCGCACTCTCGTCCCCCCCTCTTTTCCTGCGGCCTGCCAGGTTGCGTGCTCGGATAAGGGTCTGGTATGGATTTTTAGGGGGACCCCACGCCGTTTTTTTTTTTTTTTTTGGCGCGGGGTTCCCCTTAAAATCCATACCAGACCTGAAGGGTCTGGTATGGAATTTAGGGGGAACCCCACGTCAATTTTTTTTTTAAATTTTGGCTGGGGTTCCCCTTAATATCCATACCAGACCTGAAGGGCCTTGTATGGAATTTAGGGGGACCCCCACATCATTTTTTTTTTTTATTTTGGTTCGGGGTTCCCCTGTGGGGAATTCCCATGCCGTTTTTATCAATGAACTTCTATGTGTATTGTCGGCAATGCAATAGCCGCGGGTAGTTTTAAATGAGTTTTTTCCTTCCAAATGTCATTTTGCTGTCAGACTGTTCTAAACACAGGAAACATGCGCCCCTTTACAGGCATACTATAGACACCCCCCAGGTACGAAATTTAAAGGGATATTACACTTTTATTGTTTGACTTTAAGCATTAATAAAATCACTGCTCCTGAAAAAACGTCCGTTTTTAAAACTTTTTTTTGCATTGATCCATGTCCCCTGGAGCAGGACCCAGGTCCCCAAACACTTTTTATGACAATAACTTGCATATAAGCCTTTAAAATTAGCACTTTTGATTTCTCCCATAGACTTTTAAAGGGTGTTCCGCGGCATTCGAATTTGCCGCGAACACCCCAAATTGTTCGCTGTTCGGCGAACTTGCGAACAGCCAATGTTCGAGTAGAACATGAGTTCGACTCGAACTCGAAGCTCATCCCTATTGGTGGCTGACTAAATAATTTTTTGCCCCACTGTATGAGTACATCCTAAGGGGTTGAAGTAGTTAAAGTGAAATGTAAATGTCTATAGGGTTCGGGGCACTTTCGCACCCTGTAGAAGTGATTGAGCGGCTGTAGAGTCGCTAGGCTCACTTCTACAAAAAAAGCTGAAAATGTTGGTACTGGAATCCTTGTACAGCCACTTCAACCCGAGGACGTATGGGTACGTCCTAAGGTGTTGAAGTGGTTAAACGTGTTAAATGTAAACCACAACTTATTTTGTTATTCCCTTATGGCCTGTTAAATATACCATTGGTGCATAAGTGAGAGGACACAATTTTGGCTACTAGGTGCAGCTGATGGTTCAGGAATTAATCTCTTAAATTACTGAGACATTTCATTCAGCTTGCATGAATGTTTATGGCATGTTTTATAAGTCGCCCCCTTAAAGCATAACTAAATTCATTGGGCTGGAACCCCAGTCAAAGAGATTCCCCCACCCTATTTGTCCTGATGACCATTATCACGAAGACTAAAAATGCAGGAAAATCCCAAATCTTGAGTGGTCAGGTCACCAGAAACAGGGACTCCCTCACTTTGACAAACAGGGACTCCCTCACTTTGGAGGGATTTCCTCTGACGTCCTTGTTTTGCTATGAGACCGGAAGTAAAGGGAAAATACCCAATGGAGATGGCAAAAAAGAGAAAAAAAAAAAAACTGACAGGGTAATACTCCTCCCTTACTCTATCCAAAATGAAAAAAAAAAAACATTTTTTTTCTTTAGTTAAACTTTAAAAGAAATAAAAGCCATAAAAAAAGAAAATGAATGCAGCCACCGCCTTTAAGGACCTATAAGCTGCAATATATTACATTTTTGTTTTTCGGGGTTTAGATACACTTTAAACTCCTATATTCATTTAGTCATGGCAAAGGGGTAATAAGCCACGCATTAAGTCTCCAAAAAGTACGTTTCTTTAAGCGGTGAAGTTTAATCCCAAACACAATGAACACTACTGAAGTAGAACATTTTAAATACGTTCCAGCAAAGTATGTAACCTTTTAAGATGAATACATTTTATTCTGCAGTTCTAGAAAGAAAATAACAGCAAAGAGTATTAAACTTTAGCAGAGCTCATTAACTATGTCACCTGAGTACCCACAGAGACTAAACAAATAAGAATTGTTTTTTTGCAGACACGCTGAAGAGAAAGCCTTTGCATTTTAACCACCTCAGCACCAACATGTTCCACCCTCTTTATTATCAGGCCATTTCCCACTCTTTAGTAGGGATGAGCTTCGTGTTCGAGTCGAACCCATGTTCGACTCGAACATCGGCTGTTCGACCGTCCGTCGAATTGCGAACGTTATGGGCCGTTCGCGCCAAATTCGTGTGGCGCGTCACGGCCCATAATTCACTGCGGCATCGCAGTGCATTGCTGGCTGATGATTGGCCAAGCATGCACTATGACCCGCATGCTTGGCCAATCACAGCGCCGTCAGTAGAGAGAGCTGTAATTGGCCAAAGCCAGGGTGGCTTTGGCCAATTATGGCTCAGGGGATTTAGTACACGCCCCACACTATATAAGGCCGCCTGCACGGCGGCCCTGTGTAGTGTGTTCCGGTGTGCTGATAGAGAGAGAGACAGACAGTGTCATTTGATTTGAGTTAGCTAGATTAGGCTAGATCTGTTCCTGCTATTTACATTTAGTGCAGTGCGTCCTGCTCACAGTGTTCAGCTAGATCCGTTCCTGCTATTTACATTTAGTGCAGTGCGTCCTGCTCACAGTGTTCAGCTAGATCCGTTCCTGCTATTTACATTTAGTGCAGTCAGTGCGTCCTGCTCACAGTGTTCAGCTAGATCTGTTCCTGCTATTTACATTTAGTGCAGTGCGTCCTGCTCACAGTGTTCAGCTAGATCCGTTCCTGCTATTTACATTTAGTGCAGTGCGTCCTGCTCACAGTGTTCAGCTAGATCCGTTCCTGCTATTTACATTTAGTGCAGTGCGTCCTGCTCACAGTGTTCAGCTAGATCCGTTCCTGCTATTTACATTTAGTGCAGTGCGTCCTGCTCACAGTGTTCAGCTAGATCTGTTCCTGCTATTTACATTTAGTGCAGTGCGTCCTGCTCACAGTGTTCAGCTAGATCCGTTCCTGCTATTTACATTTAGTGCAGTCAGTGCGTCCTGCTCACAGTGTTCAGCTAGATCCGTTCCTGCTATTTACATTTAGTGCAGTGCGTCCTGCTCACAGTGTTCAGCTAGATCTGTTCCTGCTATTTACATTTAGTGCAGTGCGTCCTGCTCACAGTGTTCAGCTAGATCCGTTCCTGCTATTTACATTTAGTGCAGTCAGTGCGTCCTGCTCACAGTGTTCAGCTAGATCCGTTCCTGCTATTTACATTTAGTGCAGTCAGTGCGTCCTGCTCACAGTGTTCAGCTAGATCCGTTCCTGCTATTTACATTTAGTGCAGTGCGTCCTGCTCACAGTGTTCAGCTAGATCCGTTCCTGCTATTTACATTTAGTGCAGTCAGTGCGTCCTGCTCACAGTGTTCAGCTAGATCCGTTCCTGCTATTTACATTTAGTGCAGTGCGTCCTGCTCACAGTGTTCAGCTAGATCTGTTCCTGCTATTTACATTTAGTGCAGTGCGTCCTGCTCACAGTGTTCAGCTAGATCCGTTCCTGCTATTTACATTTAGTGCAGTCAGTGCGTCCTGCTCACAGTGTTCAGCTAGATCCGTTCCTGCTATTTACATTTAGTGCAGTCAGTGCGTCCTGCTCACAGTGTTCAGCTAGATCTGTTCCTGCTATTTACATTTAGTGCAGTCAGTGCGTCCTGCTCACAGTGTTCAGCTAGATCCGTTCCTGCTATTTACATTTAGTGCAGTGCGTCCTGCTCACAGTGTTCAGCTAGATCTGTTCCTGCTATTTACATTTAGTGCAGTGCGTCCTGCTCACAGTGTTCAGCTAGATCCGTTCCTGCTATTTACATTTAGTGCAGTCAGTGCGTCCTGCTCACAGTGTTCAGCTAGATCCGTTCCTGCTATTTACATTTAGTGCAGTCAGTGCGTCCTGCTCACAGTGTTCAGCTAGATCCGTTCCTGCTATTTACATTTAGTGCAGTGCGTCCTGCTCACAGTGTTCAGCTAGATCCGTTCCTGTTATCTTCCTACTGACAGGCAGGCTTGTCTGGTTACAGTATATAAAGCTACCTGAAGAAAATTACAGGTGTTCTATCCCAGCTTAGTGCAGCTACAGGCCATTAGTATGTCTGGAAGGCCAAGAAGGAGAGGCAGACAGTCACAAGCCAATAAGAGAGGGCAAGCAGGCTCTGTGTCTAGTGCTGGTCATGGAGACGGTGCATCCTCATCAGCCCGTGGCCATGGGACACGCTTGGCCTTTTTTTCGGCAGCTGGCCGTGTTGAGCCGCAACATGCAGAAAACTTGGTCGAGTGGATGACCAAGCCGTCCTCATCCTCCTCATCCTCTCTCACCCATGCCCAGGGTGCTTTGTCTGGCAAAGCAGCGGCCTCTTCCCTCAGCTCAATGTCATCAGTGACTCCTTCCCTAGCTCCACCATGTCCTCATGAGGATTCCCTCGAACTGTTTGACCACAGTGTTGGGTACATGCTCCAGGAGGATGCCCAGCGTTTGGAAGGCTCTGATGATGATACTGAGCTCGATGAAGGCAGTAACATGAGCACGGACAGAGGGGGTGCCCAAGAAGGACAGCAATCTGGCAGTCATGCTCCCCCTGCTGCAGCATACTGCCAGGTTTGCTCCAGTGATGAGGAGGGAGGGGATGATGAGGTCACTGACTCAACGTGGGTGCCTGATAGGAGAGAGGAGGAGGAGGAGGAGGAGGAGGCGGCACATCACCAACGAGGCAGGATGCCCTCCAGGGGCCAGCCTAAGGGCAGCACATTGACTGCATCACACCCCAAAGCTCCACATGTGCAGGGCGCTGCAGTCTCTGCGCGTTATTCAAAAAGTTCTTTGGTGTGGGCCTTTTTTGAGACGAGTGCATCAGATCGCACCGCTGCTATTTGCAACATATGTCTCAAGCGTATCTCGCGTGGCCAAAACATCTCCCGCTTGGGTACCACATGCTTGACCAGACATATGTTGACCTGCCATGCAGTTCGTTGGCAAGCATATCTAAAAGACCCACACCAAAGAACAAAGAGGATCTCTCCTTGCTCCTCATCAGCTGAGATTTCCAACCCCACTAGACCTTCAGTCCTCTCTGAGACCTGCAGTGAGAGGAATGAAGGTGTAGAATTAGGTGTGTCACAGCCAAGTACTTGTGGGCAATCTGCTTTTGGTACACCGACGCCAGATTGTACCAGGCAAATTTCCCTGCCCCAGCTGCTGCACCGCCGAAAGAAGTTTGCTCCCAGCCATCCACATGCCCAGCGGTTGAATGCTAGCTTGGCAAAATTGCTAGCACTTCAACTGCTGCCTTTTCAGTTGGTAGACTCTGCCCCCTTCCGTGAGTTTGTGGAATGTGCGGTTCCTCAGTGGCAGGTACCCAAACGCCACTTTTTCTCACGGAAGGCGATTCCAGCTCTCTACCGGCATGTGGAAGGCAATGTCCATGCCTCGCTGGACAGGGCGGTCAGCGGTAAGGTGCATATTACCGCTGACTCATGGTCCAGCAGGCATGGACAGGGACGTTACTTAAGTTTCACGGCGCATTGGGTGACTCTGCTGGCAGCTGGGAAGGATGCAGGACAAGGTGCAGTAGTGTTGGAGGTTGTTCCGCCACCACGCCTCCAAAATGCTGATTGTGACACACCTCTCTCCTCCACCCCCTCCTCTTCTTCTTCCTCCATGGCCTCTTCCTCGGAACCAGCGGTGCTCCGTAGGCGTTCAAGGGGCTACGCAAGTACGCAGGCCAAAAGATGCCATGCGGTGCTTGAGCTGGTGTGCTTGGGGGACAGGAGCCACACTGGGGCAGAGGTTCTGTCAGCTCTGCAGGGGCAGGTTCAGAGGTGGTTGATGCCACGCCAACTTAAGGCAGGAATGGTGGTTTGCGACAATGGCACCAACCTCCTCTCTGCCCTCCGACAGGGACAACTGACCCATGTGCCCTGTTTGGCTCACGTCCTTAACTTGGTGGTGCAGCGGTTCTTGGGCAGGTACCCGGGCTTACAGGATGTCCTGAGGCAGGCCAGGAAAGTCTGTGTGCATTTCCGCCGGTCATATAATGCCAGTGCTCGGCTGACGGACCTCCAAAAGGAGTTTAACCTGCCCAAGAACCGCCTAATCTGTGACATGCCCACCAGGTGGAACTCGACATTGGCCATGCTGCAGCGGCTGCACACGCAGCAGAGGGCCATCAATGAGTACCTGTGCGACTATGGCACCAGGACAGGGTCAGGGGACCTTGGTTTTTTTTCCCCACGCCAGTGGGCCATGATCAGGGATGCATGCACTGTCCTGTCACCATTCGAGGAGGCCACGAGGATGGTGAGCACTGACAGTGCATGCATCAGTGACACTGTCCCCCTTGTCCACCTGTTGGAGCACACGCTGCGTGGAATAATGGACAGGGCACTTGAGGCAGAACAGAGGCAGGAAGAGGAGGACTTCCTTAGCTCTCAAGGCCCCCTTTATCCAGACAGTGTTCCTGCGTGCCCGCCGATCACACAGGAAGAGGACGAGGAGGAGGAGGAGGAGGAGGAGGAAGATTGTGTCAGTATGGAGGTGGAGCCTGGCACTCAGCATCAGCAGTCTTTAAGGGATCAGTCCCAAGGAACACATGGACTTGTACGTGGCTGGGAGGAGGTGGCTGCGGACGTTGTTGTCCTTAGTGACCCAGAGGACTCCGGACCGAATGCCTCAGCAAACCTACGCTGCATGGCCTCCCTGATCCTGCAAAGCCTGCGTAAGGATCCTCGTATTCGTGGTATCAAGGAGAAGGACCAATACTGGCTGGCAACCCTCCTTGATCCACGTTACAAGGGTAAGGTTGCGGACCTTATCTTGCCATCGCAGAGGGAGCAGAGGATGAAACATCTTCGGGAGGCCTTGCAGAAAGGTCTGTGCAACGCGTTCCCAGAGACTGGGAGGTTACAAACTCCTGTTTCTGGACAACGTGTTGCTGAGGCTTCGGTCAGTCAAAGAAGGAGCGGTGGAGAAGGTGGCCGTCTGACCGATGCGTTCAGACAATTTTTTGGTCCGCAGCCCCAAGGTATGATCGGTTCCAGCAACCATCGCCAGCGTCTGTTTTACATGGTGCAGGAATACCTAGGGGCAAGATCAGACTTGGACACCTTTCCCACCGAAAATCCTCTGGGTTACTGGGTCTTGAGGATGGATCACTGGCCAGAGCTTGCACAGTATGCAATTGAGCTACTGGCCTGTCCTGCATCCAGCGTTCTTTCGGAACGCACATTCAGTGCTGCTGGAGGCGTGGTAACCGATCACAGGGTGCGTCTGTCCACTGACTCGGTCGATCGGCTGACCTTCATAAAAATGAATCAGTCTTGGATCACCACCAGCTACCAAGCACCTGATGCTGATGTAACTGAATAATTTTTTTCAGATCCCTTCAAAGACTGCCTATGCTGATGCTGAGTGACTATCCCTGAGTAATTATCCTCTTCCTCCTCAATCATCACGCTGATAGCTTGTAAGAACATTTTTGGTTCTGGGCGCCACCACCAGTGCCTAAGGCACAATTTTTCAGCCCCTGTATAACAGGGGCGTGTAATTACAATTTTTGATGTAATACTTTGCAGCAGGGCTCGTTCCTGCATTCCAACTAGAGTGTCTGTGAGGGGTTGCAGTGTTGTGGCACCAGCACCAGTGCCTAAGGCCCAATTTTTCTGCCCCTGTCTAACAGGGGCGTGTAATTACAATTTTTGATGCAATACTTTGCAGCAGGGCTCGTTCCTGCGTTCCAACTAGAGTGTCTGTGAGGGGTTGCAGTGTTGTGGCACCAGCACCAGTGCCTAAGGCCCAATTTTTCTGCCCCTGTCTAACAGGGGCGTGTAATTACAATTTTTGATGCAATACTTTGCAGCAGGGCTCGTTCCTGCGTTCCAACTAGAGTGTCTGTGAGGGGTTGCAGTGTTGTGGCACCAGCACCAGTGCCTAAGGCCCAATTTTTCTGCCCCTGTCTAACAGGGGCGTGTAATTACAATTTTTGATGCAATACTTTGCAGCAGGGCTCGTTCCTGCGTTCCAACTAGAGTGTCTGTGAGGGGTTGCAGTGTTGTGGCACCAGCACCAGTGCCTAAGGCCTAATTTTTCAGCTCCTGTTCAACAGGGGCATGTAATTACAATTCTTGATCTAATATTTCACAGCAGGGCCCTGTGAGGGCTTACAGTGTTTTGGCCACAGCAACACCTAAGGCCCAAATTTTTGCTGAGTATATAGGGCAGGACCCTACTTTCAAACATCTAACTTACAAACGACTCCTACTTGCAAACGGAAGGAGACAACAGGAAGTGAGATGAAATCTACCCCTAGGAAGGGAAATTCTCTCATGTAAGAGTTAATATGGGAAAACAATTTCTCCTTTCCACTGATGCTTTCCAATCCTTGTTCCACAAAAAAACCCAAATTTTCAAAAAACATTTTTCATTGGGACAAAAAAGTGAGGTGAAATCTTCTGAAGAGGAGGAAAGACGCAAAACAAATGTCACAGGGGTGATAACCCTTCCCTATGTTTTCCAAAAAGCTTAGAAAAGATTTTTTGGCTGGAGCTAAACACGTTAAAAATGTTCAAAATTACAAACAGATTCTACTTAACAACAAACCTACAGTCCCTGTCTTGTTTGCACCGCCTGTATACTGCTGTTCAGAGTATATAGGGACCTTTCCTTATTTTAATTTGGGTGCGGGGTTCCCCTTAATATTCATACAAGACCCAAAGGGCCTGGTAATGGACTGGGGGGTACCCATGCCATTTGTCTCACTGATTTTCATCCATATTGCCAGGACCCGACATGACATTAAACCCGCAAGCAGTTTTAAATGAGATTTTTTCCTTTAAAAATGACATTTGGTGCAGGGACTGTTCTAAACATGGGAAACACGCGTCACTTTACAGGCATACTATAGACACCCCCCAGGTACGATATTTAAAGGAATATTTCACTTTTTTTTTTACTTTAAGCATCATTAAAATCACTGCTCCCGAAAAAACGGCCGTTTTTAAAAGTTTTTTTTGCATTGATACATGTCCCCTGGGGTAGAACCCGGGTCCCCACACCCTTTTTAGGACAATACCATGCAAATTAGCCTTTAAAATGAGCACTTTTGATTTCGAACGTTCGAGTCCCAAAGACGTCAATGGGGTTCTAACGTTCGTGCGAACTTGCGGTCCGTTCGCGGGTTCTGGTGCGAACCGAACCGGGGGGTGTTCGGCTCATCCCTACTCTTTAGGGCTGTTATACCCTGACTGACAATTACTCTGTCATGCAACACTGAACCCAACTGAATTTTATACCATTTTTGAGATAGATATAGCTTTCTTTTGGTAGTAGGACCATAGGCAAAATTTTAGGCAAAACTTTTTTTTTTTTTTCATTTCAGATAGAACAAGTAAGGGTTATACCCCTGTCAGATTTTTTGACCCCCCCCCCCCCCCCCCAGGTCATCAGAACCAGTGTCCCCATTGGAAAATTTCCCCTCTATTGTTTTCCTTGGGACAACCCAACATTTGTGTTTTTCTTTTACTTTCACTTTCGATGACAATGGAAAAACAGGGCAACAAGAGAGGATGAAACTCATTAACCCCTTCCCGCCCACGCTATAGCCAAATGAAGGCTACAGCGTGGGCTTAATATGCTGGGAGGGCATCTATTGACGTCCTCCCATGATCGTGCTTCTCGCATGCTCACCTGCAGGGTCCAGGCACCGCGATCTGTGTTCACCGAGTCCTTCAGGCTCAGCTGATCACAGATTGGGGTAAAGGGCCAATCACGGTGGCCCTTTACCACGTGATCAGCTGTGACGAATGAAAGCTGATCACAGATGTCAACACAAGCTGGTAAACCAGCTTTTGTTAAGGGGACATTGACACTGATAATCAGGGCATTATCAGTGTCCTGATTATCAGTGCAGTCCCAACAGTGCCAACCAATGCTGCCAATCAGTGCCACCAGTGTTGGAAATCAGTGCTGCCAATCAGTGCCCATCAGTGCCTCTTCATCAGTGTCACCTTTCAGTGCTGCCTACCAGTGCCCATTAGTGCCGCCTATCAGTGGCCATCAGTGCCACCTATTAGTGCCACCTATCAGATCCCATCAGTGCTGCCTATCAGTGCCACCTGTAAGTGCCCATCACTGCCACGTATCAGTGCAGCCAATCAACGCCCACCAGTGCAGCCTATCAGTGCCTATCAGTGCAGCCTCATCAGCGCACATCAGTGAAGGAGGAAAAATACCTGTTTGCTAGTTTTTGTAACAAACTTAAAAATGTTGGGGTTATTTTCAAAATTTTTGGTATTTTTTCTCTATTTGTGTGAAAAAAAATATAAACATTTCATTAGGATACAGTGTTGAATGACTGCAATATTGTCATTCAAAGTGCGACAGCGCTGCAAGCTGAAAATTGGCCTGGGCAGGAAGGGGGTAAAAGTGCCCAGTAGGCAAGTAGCCCAGACAGCAATAAAGACTGACAAGTGTTGTAATCTCTCTCTACTCTATCCACAACTTAAAAAAAAAATTTGTACTTTAATCTCTGTTTGTGTGTTTTTTGTTTTTTTTAAAGTGGAGGTAAACTCCCTTGTATGATGTTTACTTATGGGTAAGCCTATATCAAAGGCTTACCTATAGGTACAGTACAGTAAATGTCTCCTAAACGTGCGCCGCTTAGGAGATATTTACTTTAGTTGCAGCCGGTGACGTCACCGGTTCATAAACTCTGTAGGAATGGCATACCCGCGCCGTACCTCCTGAGCTGTGCCGCAAACAGTGACTCCCGCGTGCATGCGTCATCGCTGGCTTGGCCATTCATATCACTGAAGCCCGCGAACCCGGAAAGTAAACCAAGAGAAGATGGGAGCACCCTTAGTGGTGACTACCGGAGGGCTTCGTTTTCAGGTAAGCCTTTCATAATGTGCTAGTGTGCAATGCATACTAGCACATTATGACTTAAAATGCCCGAGGCCCAATTTTTGATTTTTTTATGTGGTTTACAACCACTTTAACTGCATAAAAGGAAAAAAAGGCCAAAACATTTGAAAAAAAAAAAATGTCCCTTACTTTCTGTTTAGCATAGCCAACTAAAATGTCAAGACGGTAGAAAACCCCCAAAATGACCCCTTTTTGGAAAGTAGCCAACCCAATATGATTGGATTTTTTGCCACAATTTTTTGGGAAATAAGAAAACATGCTGGTATTGAGGGGGTTTAAATATGGAACTTGGTAATGGTGTATTAGGTACATTAAAGTAACACTAAACTCTGGTTTTAAAAAACAGAAATGCTTTTCAAGTATGAATTCCTAACTCAAAAAAATACCTCAGCCTCCTCCAAATCCCTTTTTTCTTGCTGCGATCAGACTTCCTGTTAGACTGTGGCTACGTTTGTTTTCCATGGTCCCATTATATGTTGGAACATAGTCACCCTCTCTTGCTACCTCCTGAGATAGACTATGGACTATGGGATTTGTAGTGTGTATTAACCATTGTCCATGAACGCAACTTGACCACATACTTGACCGCAACTAACGTGCATCATCTGTTCTGTTGTGTCACTTCCTGTTTAGAAAGGATAGATAGTGTAGGTAGGAGAAGGTGTGACCTTGTTGTCTTCTAGCTGATGGGAAGTTGGGAGGAATATGTAACCGTTCTCAAGAGTGGGGTAACGCCCCAGTGGGACCCTGGTATGGGACCATGCAGTGGTGTATTTAGGTTTTGTGCTGCCCTAGGCCTGACTAAACTCATGCACCCCCCTAATTTAAATACGACCCACCCCTTGCTGCCGAGGCCACACCCCTTCCTGTTTAAGACTCAACCTATCACCTGTAAACCACACCCCTTCCTCTTTAATCTCATTTGGCACCTTTCAGGGGGGAGGGGGGAACAGGTACCTGTTTTTGACAGGTACCCTTCCCCACTCGCTGGAGACTGCAACTAAATGTGGACTGTTTAAAGGGTTTGCATTGATTTTAGCATGCATGGAGCACTTTGCACATGCCAGTGGTGGCTGGTGCTCAAAATTTTTTGGGGGGTGCAAACAAACTAAGAAATTCAGAAAAAAAGACATTTGCAGCCTCACTGTGCCCCATCAAATGCAGCCACTGTTCCATCAAACGCAGGCACTATTCCCACCAAACGCAGCCACTGTGCCCACCAAATGCAACCACTGTGCCCATCAATTGCAGCCATTGTGCCCACCAAACGCAGACACTGTGCCCCATCAAACGCAGCCACTGTGCCCACCAAACGCAGCCACTGTGCCCATCAATTGCAGCCACTGTGCCCATCAATTGCAGCCACTGTGCCATCAAACGCAGCCACTGTGCCCACCAAATGCAGCCAATGTGCCCATCAATTGCAGCTACTGTGCACATCAATTGCAGCTACTGTGCCATCAAACGCAGCTACTGTGCCCACCAAACGCAGCCACTGTGCCCACCAAACGCAGCCACTGTGCCCCATCAAATGCAGCCACTGTGCCCACTAAACGCAGCCACTGTGCCCACCAAATGCAGCCACTGTGCCCATCATTTGCAGCCACTGTGCCCATCAATTGCAGCCACTGTGCCATCAAACGCAGCTACTGTGCCCACCAAACGCAGCCACTGTGCCCACCAAACGCAGCCACTGTGCCCATCAATTGCAGCCACTGTGCCCATCAATTTCAGCCACTGTGCCATCAAACGCAGCTACTGTGCCCACCAAATGCAGCCACTGTGCCCACCAAACGCAGCCACTGTGCCCCATCAAATGCAGCCACTGTGCCCACTAAACGCAGCCACTGTGCCCACCAAATGCAGCCACTGTGCCCATCATTTGCAGCCACTGTGCCCATCAATTGCAGCCACTGTGCCCACTAAACGCAGCCACTGTGCCCACCAAATGCAGCCACTGTGCCCATCATTTGCAGCCACTGTGCCCATCAATTGCAGCCACTGTGCCATCAAACGCAGCTACTGTGCCAACCAAACGCAGCCACTGTGCCCACCAAACGCATCCACTGTGCCCATCAATTGCAGCCACTGTGCCCATCAATTGCAGCCACTGTGCCAGCAAACGCAGCTACTGTGCCCACCAAACGCAGCCACTGTGCCCCATCAAATGCAGCCACTGTGCCCCATCAAATGCAGCCACTGTGCCCACTAAACGCAGCCACTGTGCCCACCAAATGCAGCCACTGTGCCCATCATTTGCAGCCACTGTGCCCATCAATTGCAGTCACTGTGCCATCAAACGCAGCCACTGTGCCCACCAAACACAGCCACTGTGCCCACCAAACGCAGCCACTGTGCCCCATCAAATGCAGCCACTGTGCCCACTAAACGCAGCCACTGTGCCATTAAATGCAGCCATTGTGCCCCATCAAACGCAGCCACTGTGCCCACCATTTGCAGCCACTGTGCCCCATCAATTGCAGGCACTGTGCCCTCAAATGCTGTCACTGTGCCCATCAATTGCAGTCACTGTGCCCATCAAATGCTATCACTGTGCCCATCAATTGTAGCCACTGTGCGATCAAATGCCAACACTGTTCCCATAACACTGATATAATTTATTCAATAACTTTACCTGCTGTCCTTTGGGGTTCCCTTGTGCCCCTCTCTCTGTTTCTCTCTTCCTGACGTCACTGCCAGACCCTGCCCCAGTGCCGAGGAGAAGGGTCAAGCAGTGTGGAGGAGGGTAGGCGGAGCATAAGGCTCCACCTCCGCCAGTCATCAGCCGCTTATGGGGGCGTGAGTCACACGCCGCCCCCCGCATGAGAGAAAGTCCCCCCACCCGTCTTCCTGATTCCCGGCTCCCGCGCCCGCCCCTGCACACATGCAGCCCACGGCAGCCACCTTGCTGTAGCGGGCGGCGTTGCTGTGTATGGGCGTGCTGGTCAGAGGGTTGAGGGGCGTGAGCTCTGCTAAGCATGCCCATACACACGCCCCTCCACCCTCTGCCAAGCACGCCCATACACAACAGCGCCGCTACAGCAAGGCGGCCACCGTGGGCTGCATGTGTGCGGGGGCGGCCGGGAGCCGGGAATCGGGTGGGGGGACTTTCTCTCATGCGGGGGGGCGGCTTTTTTTGCCGCCCCCTGCAAAGTGCCGCCCTAGGCCTAGGCCTTGTTGGCCTAAGCCAAAACACAGCCCCGGGACCATGGACTGAAAACTTTATAATGCAATCCTTGGGAGTAGGTCTGAACACCACAGCACAGGTGTTCTATACATCCCCATGCAGGCAGACCATATTGATGTCTATTGGGACTCCCAATTTGACATCCGCATGGGTGCTTGATCCCAAATGCAGACATGCCCATCTCATTAATGTCAACCTTTCTTCTTCCTAATCTCATTTAAACCCAGAGCAGGAGCTCTGGGAGGGGGAAGCAGGATGATCTGAGCTAGTAAGAGATCCAGCATGAAATACTTCAGTGCTTCTGCTTTGTACTTTGAGGATGAGTTCCTCCACAATACTTGCAGCTACAGAGATCAGTATGGGCTTGTTTTAAAGCTCATTTGCTGCAGTTTAAAGAGGAAGTAAACCCTGGTGGGTTTTACTTCCTCTTTATTTCCCTGCAAAGGTAAAGCATAATGGGCTACTATGCATTGCATAGTAGCCTATTATGTGTCACTTAAAAAACTGAAACCTGCGATGTCACCATTGTCCCCACTAGCAGCGAACGTCCATTTTCTCCCCTCTTCCTTCCGGGGCCACAAACTCTGACTCTGTGACTGGCCGGAGTCGCGTGACGTCCACCAGTCACGGCATGACCCCTATTAAAAACGGCACAATGTGCCCTCTCTAAAATGCGCATGCGCCAATGGCATTGGCGCATGCACAGTGGTCATCAGTGCTCGGGTCTTTCGTAAATATCTTCTAAACCGTGGAGGTTTAGGAGATATTTCAAGCACCTACAGGTAAGCCTAATGCCGCGTACACACGGTCGTACTTTTCGTCTACAAAAGTCCAACGGACGCTGACGGACTAAAGCTGGCTGGTAATCCGATCGTGTGTGGGCTTCTCCGGACTTTCAACTGACTTTTTTAGCCTCAAATCCGACGTACTTTAGATTTGAAACATGCTTCAAAACTTTACTTCGTAACTACGACGGACCCCGAAATCCGCTCGTCTGTGTGCTAGTCCGACGGACAAAAAGCCACGCTAGGGCACCTATTGGCTACTGGCTATGAACTTCCTTATTTTAGTCCGGTGTACGTCATCACGTACGAATCCGACCGACTTTTGTGTGGTCGTGTGTAGGCAAGTCCGTTCGTTAGAAAGTAGGCCGCAAGTCCGCCGCAAGTCCACCGAAAGTCTGCCGGAAGTCTGTCGGAAAGGCTGTCTGACTTTTGTAGACGAAAAGTACGACCGTGTGTACGCGGCATTAATATAGGCTTACCTGTAGGCAAAAGTGGTTGTACAGGGTGTACAAACACTTTAAGAGTACATGACGCGGTAAATGACTACAGCCTGGCTGCAGGTTCATTTAAAGCACATTTTAGGATGCCATTGCAGTTTGATGAATTAGGCTATTGTAGTTTCCCTTTAATGTGGTTCTAAAGGTACAAGGTGTTTTTTCCTTAATGCATTCAAACAGCACCCCTCAGCCCCCCATTATGCATACCTGAGCCCGATCTCAATCCAGCGCTGTGCACAAAAGCAGGGTCTCTCCCTCCTTATTGGACAGAGGGGCATTGGAGGGAGCCACTGGCTCCTGCTGCTGTCAATAACAGCCACTGAGGAGGGAGCATAGGGTGGGGCCAAGCCACACATTGGGGGTTATTTACGAAATATACATACAATATTATACATACACTTAAAGCTGTGTGACATTATCACATATATACAGAACGCAATAAAGTGAATTTAATGGTCATGGTATCAACAGGCTGTAAAGCCCCACCTACAAGAATCACTCCATGCTCCTGTTATCGTTGTTGGGGGGGGGCACCAAGGGAGTCCGAGGAGCACTCAAACCCCCTCCGCGCGACAACCCGCCTAATGGAACACGAAGACCGTGGCCGTCGGGAGGGAGACATTGGAACCAAGGCCCCAAGTCCTTGAAGCCGGGGATCCAATGCATATTCTTCTTGGAGGTGTTTGGACCAAATATCTCCATGGTGGGAAGAGAAAGTATACAGTGTATGGTGAAGGAGGGGAGGGGTAGAGAATAGCAGGAAAAGGGAAGGAAAAAAGGTAGAGATGAAGAGGGGAAAAAGAAGCCAGTCAACATTCTGGGATTGGTGGGAGAAGTCCCTTAAAGCGGGGCGCCGCCGAAAAATTTTTTTTTAAAAGTCAGCAGCTACAAATACTGCAGCTGCTGACTTTTAAAACATGGACACTTACCTGTCCAGGGCGCCCGCGATGTCAGCACCCGAGGCCGAAGCGTCTCTCCGTCCTCGGGTGCTGCCACCTCCATCTTCGGTAAGGGAATCAGGAAGTTAAGCCGTGCGGCTTCACTTCCCGGTTCCCTACTGCGCATGCGCGAGTCGTGCCGCGCAATAAGGATGCTCCCTGCTGCCTCTGGGACCCGTGTGTTTCCCAGCAGGCAGCGGGGAGGGAGCAGGAAGTGGCGTAAATAACCGCAGATTCTGCGGCTATCTATGCCGGAAGTGGGTACAGATACCTGTAATATACAGGTATCTGTACCCCCCTCCCCCCTGAAAGGTGCCAACTGTGTCACCGGAGGGGGGGGGGGGAATCTGATGAGTGGAAGTTCCACTTTTGGGTGGAACTCCACTTTAAGCTGGTATCCCTGGTAAAAGGGCTATGCCCACATATTTGGCCCAGGGCTCCCAAGTGGCTTCAAATTCATTGGTTTTGTCTAGAAGGATGCCTGTGAGTTTTTCCTGGGACATAATCCATGAAATTTTTCGTTTGGTGGCCAATAGGGACACCCTGGGTTGTTTCCAAGCTTTGGCTATCGTGAGCTTCGTGCCCACCAACATGAAATGAATCAGTTTGTGTGCGGGTTTAGGGATCCTGGGAAGATTGGCATTCAAAAGAGCAATAGCCAGGGTCTTGGAAATCTGGTAAGTTGTGACCCTTTGTGTCAAGGCAAACATTCTGTTCCAGAATGACCTTATTCCCACCAAGTATGGGCCATAGTGCCAGTCAGTTGGCAGCCTCTAAAACATTGAGGGTTAGCTGTTGGGTACATGGTAGCCAACTTGGCCAGTGTGAGGTACCATCTGGTCATCACTTTTAGATTGGATTCGATCAGGGAGATATTCTGAATCCCCTTGAAGGATCTAGAAAGGGATGTCTGCCAAGTCTCCAAGTTCCAGCTTATTTGGAGGTCATCCTCCCAAGATGTCATGTAAGGGGTTTTGTAGGGCCTTTGGGCCAGTGATTGATAGACAATGGAGATTCCACCCCTCTGTTCCGAGGCCTGACCGCACCAAATCTTATAAGGAGTGAACGTAGGGGGTGCTGGTTTAGATTGCCAGATTTTATGGAGGAAGTGCTGGATTTGCTGCAATCTGAAGTGTTCAGTGGATGGGATTTCCAGCTGTTGCCTACAGAATTTCATGAAGTTTGGTCCTGATAAGGTACAACCCCTTGTCCAACCTCCATTTAAAGGCTCTGATGTTTAGGCCTGGGATACAATTGGGGTTATACAGAGATAGGGATTGGGATAGGATGGGCGAAAGGATTGGGGGTCTGTGTTTGGATGGGACCCCTAATAGGTAGTCAAGGCTATAAGAGGGGGCCGCCTGTCTCTCTATTTTGATCCAGTCTAGGAAGCCCCAGTGCCCCCTTCGCCCTAAGTCTGTATAGCTTGTTTGCGGTAGTCTGTGGCCTGAACCACCCCATATAAATTTGTTAACTTTTTGTTGAAAGGATTTCAAGTGGTCTTTTCTTACACATATCAGAAGGGCTCTGGAAAAATATAGCAGTCTGGGCAAGAGTGTCATCTTTATGGCATGTATCCTGCCTAGCCAGGAGAGTTCCCCTTTTGCCCCATTTTTCAAGTCAGACTCTAGCTTCCGGTATGTGGGAATGAAGTTAGAGGAGTACAGGTTTTCAGATTTTGCTGTAAGGGTAATCCCTAAGTAATCTATGGAAGAATTACTCCACTTGAAATCAAAGGCGTTGTAGTGATTTAACTAGGTCTGGTTTCAGGGAGATGTTTAGGGCGTGGGATTTTGCGTAGTTTACTTTGAGACCTAAAATGGCTGAGAAGTCACATAGCGTTTTGTAGGGATTAGGAAGGGACGTAGTCTGGGATGTTATAAATATAAGCATATCATCAGCGACTAGGCCACACTTGTGGATTTGTGTGCCGCATGTTACCCCTTGAATATTGGTGTTTGTGCGAATTGCTATTGCCAACGTTTCAATGGCGATAGCGATTATTAGTGGGGACAGAGGACATCCTTGCCTAGTTCCTTTTGCAAAACTGAAGGGTTGTGAGTATTGACCCTGTATGAGAATCGAGGCTTTCGGGGTGGAGTAAAGGGAGTGGAGCAGCCCCATGAAGCGTCGGTCAAAACCCCAGCACTCCATGATAGAAAATATGTATTAAACTATGAACAATCAGCGCAAAAATAATTGGAAAATGTAGGTTGCCAGCTGAACACTATAGGATTCACCAGACCTAAACGATACATTCAACAAAACAAAATTAGTGCAGCGCAATAACAAATTTAAAATTAAAGTCCTTGAAATATTAAGATAATGCCAATATTCTTGATTGAACAAACACCAGTGTGATCTTCACAGGCACCTATGATATTCAAACCAATAGGAAAATGCGCTTACCGGACATGATGGACCTCTAAATTATAGGAGGTCAAATGAGCCTGGTTCTCAACGATTTGATAACAGCTTGGATCGCTTGGAAAACACCAACATCCGCCAGTAATCTCATATACGTTGGAACAGTGAGTCAAATCACTTTATAGATTCCTTATGGTAATCCTCAGTGCGGTGTGTAGTATGGTTCTCTGCTGTGAATTCTGTCTGTAAGAGGCGAGGGACTCTTTTGTGAAGTGGAGGGATACAGCCGAATAAGCCGCTAATGATCAGTTAGACCCGGTGGGGGCTGGGTGGTGAGGAGCCTGCATCAGTGGCGGATTGATCCATTGCTGGTCTCCTGCATTTGCCGCCAAAAGAAGAATTTGGATGGAAGCAGCAGAGAAAGCCGAGCCCTGTGCAGTTCCCCAGGAAACCTGGAGGAAGCCGGTATTCTGAGGAGTGTCCATTCGACTGAATCAAACGCTTTATGTTAATCAAGGGACAGAAGCATCCCTTCTTGCTTAGGACCATTGTTCCAATTAGACTGTAAAATAGAAATAATAGCTATGGCTCTCCTAGTTTGGTCAGGCCCCTGCCTACCGGGAATGAGCCCCACCTGGTCCTTGTGGATGTATCTGCTAATGAAGGAGGAGAGACGGTTGGCTAAGATTTTTGTTAAGAACTTTAGATCATTATTTATTAGGGAAATGGGCCTATAGTTTTCAACTTCCTCAGGGTTTTTGTTTGGTTTGGGAATTACTGTAATGTAGGCAGTGTTGAGTTGGGTGTCCAGGGGGGGACCTGAGGTTTTTGAGTTAAAAAATGTTGCCATGTATGGGGCTAAGGTGTCCGCAATTGCTTTATAATAGGGGATTGATAGGCCGTCCGGACCTGGGGCTGATCCCTTCTTCAGGTTTGAGATGACCTCTTTAATTTCATCTAGATGGATTCTTCCATTATGTTTTTGTGTTCTGCAGAGAGGGTCGGTATGGGTAAGTCCCGTATGAAGTCATTGATCCGGGGGCCTCTGTCTGTGGGGGTGGAGGAGTATAGTGCAGAATAGAAGTCATTGAAGGCTGTTAATATTTTGTTGGGATTAGCTGTGAGCGTCTGGCCTGGTCTCCTAATCCTAGGGAGGGTGAAGTTGCGGGATTTTGGGGTAAGCCTAGCGGCCAGCATGGATCCAATTTTGTCCTTCTGTGTATAAAATTTAAAGGGGTTGTAAAGGTATACATTTTTTCACCTTAATGCATTCTATGCATTAAGGTGAAAAAACTTTTGACAATACCGCCGCCCCCAGCCCCCCTGTTTTACTTACCTGACACCTCGAAACTCAGCCGCTCGCTCCCGTCATCTCTATTGCAGCTCAGCCTGGTCGCTGATTGGCTACAGTGGATGGATTGAAAGCAGCGCAGCCATTGGCTCGCGCTGCTGTCAATCACATCCAATGACGCGGCGCGCCGGGGGGCGGGGCCGAGTGATACATTGAGCCGCCGGCTGTATCACGGGAGCGCGCCCGCAATAACTAACCACCATGCGAGGGAGCTCGCATTAAGGTGGTTAGTTCTTGCGGGGAGGAGCTGAAACAACCGCCGAGGGACCCCAGAAGAGTAGGTTCGGGGCCACTCTGTGCAGAACGAGCTGCACAGTGAAGGTAAGTATGACATGTTTGTTATTTAAAAAAAAAAAAATTACCTTTACAACCCCTTTAACTCCGCTCCAACGGATATGCTTCTCCGCTTTGGCGGTTAGAGCTAGATTGAACTCTAGTCTTGCTGCGTCCTGTCTGTCAAGAAGGATTTTAGAGGGGTTTTTATTATGTTTAACTTTTAGGTTAGAAAAAGTTTTTTCTAGTTTGAGTATGTCCAATTGTCTTTCTTTTTTGAATCGAGTTGCCATCCGATTTAGAGTGCCTCTGATGGTGAATTTGTGTGCCACCCAGAGCATTTCGGGAGATATGTCATTCTGGTCATTAAGTGTGAAGTATTCCTTAAGGGCGTTTTCTATCTCTGTGGTGAAAGCGGGGTTATTGAGAAGTGATTTGTTTAGGCGCCAGTGTGATATTGGAGTCCTGGTGTGTGTATTCTGCAGGGAGAGTAATACCAGTGAGTGGTCCAACCATGCAGTGTCAATGATAGATGCTTTTTGTGCTGATGGGATAGTTGCAGGGGAGACCAAGATATGGTCGATTCTAGTGTATAATTGGAAAGGAATAGTGGGTATAATCCCTTTTCAAGGGGTTCAATTCCCTCCATATATTGACAAGGCCTTGTGAATTAAGAAGACGCTTAGGCTTGTCTTGGTGGGTCGTGTCAATTGGTTCGCTGGGGGCAGGGCCGGTACAAGGCAGGGGCGGAAGGGGCAGGTGCCCTGGGCGGTACCATTTGGTATAGGGGGGGGCACAGCCTGCAGGTGAAGTTCTGCCACGCCAGTGTGTACAATAATACTGTCTTACAGTGCATGTACAGCGCCCAGCAGCACTGTCCAAATTGCCTTTGTGCGCTCCTGCGTGATCCTCCCTTCCCTTCCCTCAGCACACAACTACACTGTTTACTCCCCTACGGAGGAGTCCCGTAGTCTCTGCCAGCGCCGTGACATCACTCACGGCCGGAGGCGAGGTGGGAGGACGCAGAGGAGCGCAGGGAGGCGGGGAGCTGTGAGGTGTGTCGGCGCGCTGTCTGTTGTCTCAAGCGGAGCCGAGCTGAGGAGCTGAGGAGCTGCTGCCTGCCTGGCTGGCTGGCTCAGGCTGCTGGATTCAATCTGGAAGGTAGAAGAGTGCAGTGCCAGTGTCATGTGTGCCAGTGTTCTGACTCAGATCTTCAGCAGTGGTGGTCACTGGTCATTAACCTCGCCTCAGCCTCCTCCCCTCCCCCAATCCAGCCATTTATTAGTCTGTTTTTTAGTGTTTACTTACACAAGTTCAGACTTCTGAACTTGTGTAAGTAAACACTAAAAAACGATTAATAAATGGCTGGATTGGGGGAGGGGGGGAGGCTGAGGCGAGGTTAATGACCAGTGACCACCACTGCTGAATACCCCACAACACTGTGCAATACTCTGCAATACCCCACAATACTGTGAAATACTCTGCAATACCCCACAATACTCTGCAATACCCCACAATACTGTGCAATACTCTGCAATACCCCACAATACTGTGCAATACTCTGCAATACCCCACAATACTCTGCAATACCCCACAATACTGTGCAATACTCTGCAATACCCCACAATACTCTGCAATACCCCACAATACTCTGCAATACTCTGCAATACCCCACAATACTGTGCAATACTCTGCAATACCCCACAACACTGTGCAATACTCTGCAATACCCTGAAATACTCTGCAATACCCCGCAATACTCTGCAATACCCCGCAATACTCTGCAATACCCCGCAACACTGTGCAATACTCTGCAATACCCCACAATACTCTGCAATACCCCGCAATACTCTGCAATACCCCGCAACACTGTGCAATACTCTGCAATACCCCACAATACTCTGCAATACCCTGAAATACTCTGCAATATCCCGCAATACTCTGCAATACCCCGCAATACTCTGCAATACCCCGCAACACTGTGCAATACTCTGCAATACCCCACAATACTCTGCAATACCCTGAAATACTCTGAAAATACCCCGCAATACTCTGCAATACCCCGCAATGCACTGCAATACCCCGCAACGCTGTGCAATACCCCGCAACGCTGTGCAATACTCTGCAATACCCCGCAACACTGTGCAATACCTTACAATACTGTGCAATACTCTGCAATACCCCACAATACTGTGCAATACTCTGCAATACCCTGAAATACTCTGCAATACCCCGCAATACTCTGTAATACCCCGCAACACTGTGCAATACTCTGCAATACCCCGCAACACTGTGCAATACTCTGCAATACCCCACAATACTGTGCAATACTCTGCAATACCCCACAATACCCTGAAATACTCTGCAATACCCTGAAATACTCTGCAATACCCCGCAACACTGTGCAATACTCTGCAATACCCCGCAACACTGTGCAATACTCTGCAATACTGTACAATACTCTGCAATACCCCACAATACTGTGCAATACTCTGAAATACTCTGCAATACCCCGTAATACTCTGCAATACCCTGCAACACTGTGCAATACTCTGCAATACTCCACAATACTGTGCAATACTCTGCAATACCCCGCAACACTGTGCAATACTCTGCAATACCCCACAATACTCTGCAATACCCCACAATACTTTGCAATACTCTGCAATACCCCGCAATACCGTGCAATACCGTGCAATACCCTGCAATACCCAGCCATACTCTGTAATACTCGGCGATACCCAGCCATACTCTGCCATACCCAGCCATGCTCAATTATACCTAGCCATGCTCGGCCATTACCCAGCCATACCCAGCCATGCTCAGCCATACTCGGCTGTACTCGGCCTCTGTATGTGGCCAGGCTGTGGAAGTCTCACACATGTGGTATCGCCGTACTCAGGAGGAGTAGGAGAATCTATTTTGGAGTGTCATTTTTGGTATGTACATGTTATGTGTTAGAAATATTGTATAAACGGACAACTTTGTGTTAAAAAAAAATGCGTTTTAACCACTTCCCGCCCGCCGGTTGTCATACGACGTCCTTGACTTTGTGCAGCGATATCTGAATGATGGGTGCAGCTACAGGCATCATTCAGATATCAACTTTTTTAGCCGGCTATTCTCTACACCATAAGAACGATCATAGCGGCTGTTCCACTGCTTGATATATTGTTGTTTTGAAACGACATTGATTCTTTATTAAAACGGGGGGGGGCGCAGTTTGCCATCTACGCCCTGGGCACCAAATGGCCTTGTCCCAGCACTGGCTGGGGGTTTTGATTTGTCTAGCCCTTGGTCAAAGGCTAGGTTCGAGTCACCTCCACAGATACCCAAGCCTTCTAGCCGTGGGTTCAAGGTCTTGAAGAGGTTATGAAAAAATGTAGGCCTTTAGGTCCTTATTTGGTGTGTACTAGGATACCAGTGAATATAACTGGCCTTCTATTGTGCCCTTCACCAGAATAAATCAGCCATCTGGATCCTTATATTCTGAGATAGGGGAGAAATTACAGTGCTTAGATATTAATATTGCTAATCCCTTTGTCTTAGTGGCTGCATTGGCTAAGAAGAATGTCGGGTAATATGCGTGGAGGAATTTGGGGTTGTACCAGGCCGGGAATTGTGTCTCTTGTAGCATAATGATATCTATTTTAAGGGATCGGTAGTTTTCGAAAGCCCTTCTTCTTTTATTAGGGGATGTAGCGCTGGTAGATTTTCAATCTACCGCTTATGTGTAAATTTAGTGGGTCATCTTTTCTGTACATAGTTCAGATTTAATCTATAGCTAAATTAGCTTCTGTCCCAACCTTGGTTGTGTTGCGTGCAGTTCCACTCCGTTGCCTGTAGATGTCGGTGTTCCTACAGACCAGAGCTGGAAAGCAGCAAACTGAGGTGTATTGAGTGCTCTTCTTTCTCAGAAGTTACTCTGCAGAGGTTGTCCCCTGCAGTGCATTCTGGGAGGGGGTATTTAAGGGACAGACGCCATATTTCTGGGTCTTTTTCGTTCCACCTGCTGGCCCTCCTGGCCGACAGGTATGTGTTAGAAGTCCTACCTCGTGGTCCTCCGAGTGGGAGGACCACGTTGCTGCAGCGTGTGGGTGGGCCCAGAAGTCTGTCTGGGGGCCTACTAGAGCGGCTGTGGAGATGGTCCTGTGCTGTCTGTCCTGCGGGAAGAAGCTGTACAATTAAGAAGAATCCAGGGGAGGACCCGTCATGGAAGGATCATGCGGAGCGCTGGTCTGGAGAGGGGCCTGGTGACTCAATTGGAGGACGCATCTTAAGTTAACCTACCACATAGTACTGCCGGGTCGGCTTAAAGGTTCTGGTACTGTGTTGCTGTTCACTGAAAACTACTACACCCTGTGGCAGAGGATTGTACAGTTTGTTTCACTCAAGTCTGTGGCAGAGACTTTCTGTTTGTGCTGCGCACCGGCTGCTAGGTTAGTGAGAGGGACCTATCCGGGCGGGCAAAGATTTAATCCTGAACTGAAGATACATTCATCCCTGAGATTTCAATTACTTGTTGCTACACCATGAAAAGGTATTTGAACTTCCCTGTAACTCTTCTTCTACCTTTTTCCTGCTACTTCTTCCAGTTATCTCCCATTAAAGCATTGGAAAAGTACTAAAGTGACTGGTGCCTACATTGTTAGCTGATAAGTGCAACGTGGACTCTAACTCCGGTCTGGGTGAAATTACAGGTAAAAAGGTAACGGAAACAGCCCGCTTTAAATTAGCAGCTCCACCGTGAGTTATTGCTACAGAGAATTTAGTCCTTGGGCGTTATGAGAGGCGATTTTAAACACCGTCCCTGTTGGGGGGGATTAGCCATAGGAACAGAGGGGTGGAGTGCTGCCGTGTCTACCGTCACTTACCTCTTGCCGACTCCTGCTCTGGGTACGTGTAGAATTGGGTCCTGTCTGGGGTTGAGAGTCATACTATCTCCCAACCTGTTGAGTGGCTTGAAAGAAAGAGAGAAATAGGGAGGAGTGGAGAGGGGGAAAAAAAACAAAAAAAACAATGTGTCTTCTATGAAGACCAAGCGGGTCTGACTTTGACTTAGTCAGCCAGACTCCTGCCCGTGGCCTTCTGCTGCCCCTGAAAGGGGGCCGACGACCCATCACTGTGATAGGTGGAGGCGCAGGGGGGTCACCCCGGACCCCTATATCAACATGGAACTTTATAGGTAAAGAAACACAGCAAAAAACAACTTGGGTTAATTTTGAACCATTGAAGTTAGATGTAGCAAAAAGTATGTAAAAATAAGAAAAAAAAACCCCGGAACAAGCACAAAACCACCGTGCCAGGAAAGGTTGGGGAATCGTATCGAGGGTTATCATTCGGGACGACTCACCACCCTGAGTTTGTGGGAGGATGTAACTTCTGGGGGGAGACAGTAGGGGGTCCCCTTCAGGATGTCTCACTAGTCAGGGAGTCCGAATGGGGCCCGTGCTGCGAGTCCATAACAAGAAGGCGGGAATCAGTTCCTCGCAACCCCCTTTTGGCACATCTTGGGGGAGGATGTGGCGTCTGTGGCCAACTGTTGCCATTCATGTACCGTAAACTAGCCTAGATGATAAGGCTGGGGAGAGGTGGCTATTAGTCCTCTTTTGTTTCGTAGTGTGAAGTACTGTATATCCACTCTCTTCTCATAGATGTGCCGCAGTCTTCTGGTGGGGTGTTAACTTGGGTATAAACAAAGGGTGGCCGACCAACACGGCAACAAAGATTAGGGGCGTTTAGCCCCTTCAACAGGAAGGATCACCGTTTTGGCGAGAAAAAAGACCCGATGTGGGCTAGGATTTACTTGAGTGAGTCTTTCTTCTTAGGGTGGTCTGCCTTCCCTGGGTTTCTTGCACCTTCCCGTGTCCCAGAGGGGGGGGACTGGACTTGTAGGGGTTGGACGCTTGTAGGAACTCGCTGTAGCCATTGCCAAGTCCATGGGTGCCTACTGGGAGATCACTTTGAGGTGCAGGAGTAACTTTTCACCCTCCGGAAGGTTGGAAAAGGAGTATGATCTTCCCTGTATTGAGAATTTCACTGCAAGTGGGAATGCCCACCTATATTTGCTGTCCTGTTGAGAGAGGGCCATGAGGAGAGGTTTTAGAGATCTTCTTTTCTGGATAATTGTGGGGGAGAGGTCTGCGAAAATTTGTATTTGATGGCCTAGGCATAGCACTTTAGGCTTGGAGCGTGACTGCCTCATAACCTCTTCCTTTACAGTATAATAGTGTGGCTTCACTATGATGTCCCTTGGGGACCCATCCTTCCTGGGAGGCCCCAGTGCCCTGTAAGCTCTGTCCAGCTCCAGGCGGTGGGAGGGTATGTTGGGTAACAGGTCCTTGATTAGGCCCTGGACTGCTGAGGTGATTTCTGTGACAGATTTTGGCAGGCCCCTGATTCTAAAGTTGCATCTCCTGGACCTATTCTCGAGGCCGTCGATCCTGGATAGGGCTATGTCCAGTTGGTTCTGGAGTACTTGGATGTGTGATGCATTTTGGTTGGTTTTAGCGACCGTAATGTCCAGTTTATGTTCAATGGCCTCCATTCTTGAACCCAGGTTGGAAAAGTCCGACTTGAGGTCCCTTGTGATTTTGTCTGCTGTATTAGCCAGTCCCCTTTCCAGGAGATCAGATAATTTGGAAAAAAAGTCCTGTTGAGGCGAGACCTGGTCTTGGGCCAGCATGCCTGGTGATGGGGATGTTTGCATGTGAGGGAGAGTGGGCCCCACTGGGGGGAGGGAGTAGTCCTCCATAGTGCGGCATAACAGAGATTCCATGGAGGCCGGAGATTGCACCAATGGGGGCTGTGGGGTGCCCTGGGCCACCTGGGAGTATGTGAGTGTGGCTGGGAGGATCACTTGCCTCTGTTTTTAGAGCTTATCCTCGCAGGATGCGTGTGGCAGCATGGAAGCAGTGATGGCGGCCATCTTGGTACACCCATCCCGCTGTGCTTGGGCAAATTGCGGCCCGAGATCCCGTCTTACGGTCGGTCTGGACATGCGGGGGGTGCTCGGGTGCTTCACAGAGCTGGGTTGCCTGTTCATGGCTGTCTGGGGGGGCCGGTTCTTGCGCTGTGTGGTCCATGGGTCCGGGTGATGCCGAACTCCGGCTTAAGCGGTCATTACGGAGCTCTCGATCATGCGCACTGAGCTCTGCTGATTTTATCATCCACTCATGTGCAAGATAAAATGCTGTTTTTTATCTTCCTTGCATGTCCCCCTCGGATCTAAAGCGACTGCACTTCCAAGTACACTTTCAGTGCAATTTCAAGTGCACTTTGCACTTGTAGTTTGCACTTGCAGTGCAAAGTGGATTTGCCTTTCGTAAATAACCTCCATTGTGTGTCAATGGACACGCGGAGCCTGCTTGGGAGTGAACCTGCATGAGTGCCCCTAGAGCAAGCAGCAGGGGGGAAGAGCCAGGAGTGCCAGCGGGGGACCCAAGAAGAGGAGGTTTGGGGCTGCTCTGTGCAAAACCATTGCACAGAGCACGTAAGTATAACATGTTTGTTATTTAAAATAAAAAAACATTTAAAAAAAATTACCTTTAGAGTCACTTTAAATTACTATTTTGTTGTCATGCTGATTTCTAGAGAAAGAGATGGTGCTCCATGAATTAAAGTGGGGAGGGGGGGGACATTATCAGTTTTGGGTGGAGGATCCCTTTAACAGCATTTGCTTCACCCAACAGATGAATCTGCGAAGTCTTGCAAAGTACCGCAAGGCAGTGGCTTATGGATTTTCCTGTTTCCTCCAGAGCCGTGTTCTATAAGTCTTCTCATTGCTTAATTAGGCCATTTAGAATCCCGGCACAAACTGCTACACAGCATAGCTGTCTCCTTTGTTAACTCATTGGCAGGCTAACCTTTATCAAGGAAAAAAAAAAAAATCAAAGATCAGCATTAACATGAACATCCATAATTAGGCATTTATTTTAACCTTTCGCTTTGGGATGACATTTTTTTTTCCCCCTCTATCTTTTTCATTTGGTTTACATCAAACACCGTACAGAATAATCAGTTCCTCTATACCAAAACCGATTAAAAGACCCAAACAGTAAAAATATTTAGAGGATATATGCTAATTTGATGTAATTGTTTCATGCACAAAGTAAATACAAGCTGGTACGGAACGCAAAGGTTTTCCAAAATCATAGTGAATCTATGGTTTCCGCGCTCGCTGCTCTATGATTCAATTGCAGAGCTTCTGCAGTGCTATGTATTTAGCCACAGTGGAGGCTGACGTGTACAGATAGGGGACCAGTTATAGTGGTGAATTATGGCTGCCTGGATACATTACTTCAGCAAAGGGGAGAAGAAAACATCCGTTATTTACTATTTTTATATGGAGCGTACAGTTTTGCCCAGCGCTGTACAAATCATAAACAGAATGCCTTCTTTATAAAAAAAAAAATCAAGTTGACGGTAAAGTTTTTAAAGGAGAATGCCATAATAAAAAAATTGAAGGTTCAAATATATAAACTCTGTATTTTTTAATTTAACTCTTTTTTTTTTTTTTTGATCTTCAGCTGCAGAGGTACCTAAACTGAGAGCAAAGTTAAAATGATATTAACTCTTTCGTGCCTAAGCCTTTTTCTGACATTTGTTGCTTACAAGTTAAAATCTGTATTTTTTTGCTAGAAAATTACTTAGAACCCCCTGAGTAAACCTGAAGTGAAGTCGTGAATTTACATAGGAGACCCAAATCCGGCTTTGTTCAGGTTTCAGCCTAGGCGGCGGACATGCCGGCTGGTGGCTCGGGTCTCCTGGTGGGACAGGAGACCCGGGAAGAATGGCGAAAGCCGGCAGGAGGGGGAGACGTTCCCTTTAGCATAACAGCCGAGCGGCTTTTAGCCACATCGGTTGTTATCACTAAAAAGCCAACCACTGGCTTTAAAAAACGGTACCTGCAGGCATCACCCCGGTTTAACCCCTTCAAGCCATGAACGCAAATTTGCATACAGTCGGCACAAAGAGGTTAAAGTCTCTCTTTTTTTTTTTTAAATAACAAACATGTTATACTTACCTCCTCTGTGCAGTGGTCTTGCACAGAGCAGCCCAGATCCTCTTCTTCTCGGGTCCCTCGTCGGCTCTCCTGGCCCCTCCCTCCTGCTGGGTGCCTGCACAACAAGCAGCTTACTATGGGAGCACCCGAACCGAGCCGCAGCTTCGTGTGTCCATTCAGACACGGAGCCACGGTTCAGCCCCACCCTCTCTTTCATCATTGGTCATTGACTTTGATTGACAGCAGCAGGAGCCAATGGTACCACACTGCTGTGTCAGCCAATGAGGAGGGAGAGTCCCAGGCAGCCGAGACACTTCTTCAACATAACTGGATCGAGATGAGGTTCAGGTAAGTATTAAGGGGCTTCTGCACACAGAAGGTTATTATAGGTTGCATTAAGCATGTATTAAGTTAAAAAAAACCTTCTGACTTTACAACCACTTTAAGGCTCCTGGCTGGCTGTGCTATGTGGAATGCTGGAAATGTAAATCTCAGGACTTGATGGACAGAAATACAAATCCTTTGATAGATAAAACAGCTCCCATATACAGTTGTATGCAAATGTTTAGGAACCCCTGACAATTTCCATGATTGTCATTTATAAATATATGGGTGTTTGGATCAGCAATTTCATTTTGATCTATCAAATAACTGAAGGACACAGTAATATTTCAGTAGTGAAATTAGGTTTATTGGATTAACAGAATATGCATCAAAACAAAATTAGACAGGTGCATAAATTTGGGCACCCTTGTCATTTTGTTGATATTCATAGACAGGTGCATCAAATCTGTATGGTCCTCTGCCACAGGATGTAGTATTAGATGAACAGTCCTCTGCCACAGGACGTAATACCAGAAACTTTAAGCCGACCCGGCAGTACCGTGCGATAAGTTAGGTTAGGATGCATCCTCCAATTGAGTCACCAGGCCCCTCTTGAGACCAGCCTTCCGCACAGTCCTCTCCAAGATGGGTCCTCCCCTGGATCTTCTCAATTGCTCGGCTTCTTCCCACAGGACAGACAGCACAGGACCACCTCTAAACCAGCAGGCCCCAGACGACCTCTGGGCCCAATTATAGCAACACAGCCTTGGGCCAGCATGGCCCCAAGACTGAAAAGAAGCCGTCACATACCTCTAGGCCAGGAGGGCCAGCAGGTGAAAGAGCCAGAGAAAATGGCGTCTGCCCCTTAAGTACTCTCTCCCAGAATGCATAGCAGTGGACCACCTCTGCCGAGTTGCCTCTGAGAAAGAAGAGCACTCAATATACTTCAGCCTGTTGCTTTTCAACACTGACCTATGGTGACAACGACACCTACAGGCGACAGTGTGAAACTGAACGCAACACAGCCGATGCTGCAACAGAGGCTAATTTAGCCATAGATTAAATCTGAACTATGTACAGAACAGATGACCCACTAAATTTACATATAAGCGCTTGATCAAAAATCTGTCAGCGCTACATACTCCCCCCCACTAGAATAGACGCTGTCCTCAATGTCTGTCAAAAATATGACTCTCAAGCCTGAGAGTAGGTATTTGAATAAAAAAAAACTTGGATGGGAAAGAAGAAAGACAGTAAGAAAGAATGTTACAATTTCAAACATTAATCAACATATGTTCACTTCAGTCATGTTACAGGAACCTCACTATCTATCTAACTGCAAGGCCCCTAACAGCTTGATAGGAGATCTGGTTTTACCTAAAAAAGAACAAAATTAAACACACAAAAATATACATCAGCATCACTAATCAGTTGGGAGCAAAGCCTCACTCCCAGGAGAATGAAACTTTCTTCCACACATTTTCCTTTAACCACTTGAGCCCCGGACCATTATGCTGCCTAAGGACCAGAGGTCTTTTTCCAATTTGGCACTGCGTCGCTTTAACTGCTAATTGCGCGGTCATGCAATGCTGTACCCAAACAAAATTTGCGTCCTTTTCTTTCCACAAATAGAGCTTTCTTTTGATGGTATTTGATCACCTCTGCGGTTTTTATTTTTTGCGCTATAAATGGAAAAAGACCGAAAATTTTGAAAAAAAATGATATTTTCTACTTTTTGTTATAAAAAAAATCCAATAAACTCAATTTTAGTCATACATTTAGGCCAAAATGTATTCGGCCACATGTTTTTGGTAAAAAAAATGTCAATAAGCGTATATTTATTGGTTTGCGCAAAAGTTATAGCGTCTACAAACTAGGGTACATTTTCTGTAATTTACACAGCTTTTAGTTTATGACTGCCTATGTCATTTCTTGAGGTGCTAAAATGGCAGGGCAGTACAAAACCCCCCCAAATGACCCCATTTTGGAAAGTAGACACCCCAAGGAAATTGCTGAGAGGCATGTTGAACCCATTGAATATTTATTTTTTTTGTCTCAAGTGATTGAATAATGACAAAAAAAAAAAAAAAAAAATATTTACAAAAAGTTGTCACTAAATGATATATTGCTCACACAGGCCATGGGCCTATGTGGAATTGCACCCCAAAATACATTCTGCTGCTTCTCCTGAATATGGGGATACCACATGTGTGGGACTTTTTGGGAGCCTAGCCGCGTACGGGGCCCCGAAATCCAATCACCGCCTTCAGGATTTCTAAGGGCGTAAATTTATGATTTCACTCTTTACTGCCTATCACAGTTTCGGAGGCCATGGAATGCCCAGGTGGCACAAAACCCCCCCAAATGACCCCATTTTGGAAAGTAGACACCCCAAGCTATTTCCAGAGAGGCATATTGAGTCCATGGAATATTTTATATTTTGACACAAGTTGCGGGAAAGTGACACATTTTTTTTTTTTTTGCACAAAGTTGTCACTAAATGATATATTGCTCACACAGGCCATGGGCATATGTGGAATTGCACCCCAAAATACATTTAGCTACTTCTCCTGAGTACGGGGATACCACATGTGTGGGACTTTTTGGGAGCCTAGCCGTGTACGGGACCCCGAAAACCAATCACCGCCTTCAGGATTTCTAAGGGTGAAAATTTTTGATTTCACTCTTCACTGCCTATCACAGTTTCGGAGGCCATGGAATGCCCAGGTGGCACAAAACCCCCCCAAATGACCCCATTTTGGAAAGTAGACACCCCAAGCTATTTGCTGAGAGGCATGGTGAGTATTTTGCAGCTCTCATTTGTTTTTGAAAATGAAGAAAGACAAGAAAAAACTTTTTTTTTTTCTTTTTTCAATTTTCAAAACTTTGTGACAAAAAGTGAGGTCTGCAAAATACTCACTATACCTCTCATCAAATAGCTTGGGGTGTCTACTTTCCAAAATGGGGTCATTTGGGGGGGGTTTGTGCCACCTGGGCATTCCATGGTCTCCGAAACTGTGATAAGCAGTCAAGAGAGAAATCAAAAATTCACGCCCTTAGAAAGCCTGAAGGCGGTGCTTGGTTTTCGGGGTCCCGTACGCGGCTAGGCTCCCAAAAAGTCTCACACATGTGGTATCCCCGTACTCAGGAGAAGCAGCAGAATGTATTTTGGGGTGTAATTTCACATATTCCCATGGCATGTTTGAGCAATATATCATTTAGTGACAATTTTGTGCAAAAAAAAAAAAAATTGTCTCTTTCCCGCAACTTGTGTCGCAATATAAAATATTCCATGGACTCGACATGCCTCTCAGCAAATAGCTTGGGGTGTCTACTTTCCAAAATGGGGTCATTTGGGGGGGTTTTGAACTGTCCTGGCATTTTATGCACAACATTTAGAAGCTTATGTCACACATCACCCACTCTTCTAACCACTTGAAGACAAAGCCCTTTCTGACACTTATTGTTTACAATTACATGAAAAAGTTTTTTTTTTTTTGCAAGAAAATTACTTTGAACCCCCAAACATTATATATTTTTTTTAAAGCAAATGCCCTACAGATTAAAATGGTGGGTGTTTCATTTTTTTTTTTTCACACAGTATTTGCGCAGCGATTTTTCAAACGCATTTTTTGGGGAAAAAACACACTTTTTTAAATTTTAATGCACTAAAACACACTATATTGCCCAAATGTTTGATGAAATAAAAAAGATGATCTTAGGCCGAGTACATGGATACCAAACATGACATGCTTTACAATTGCGCACAAACGTGCAGTGGCAACAAAATAAATACATTTTTAAAAGCCTTTAAAAGCCTTTACAGGTTACCACTTTAGATTTACAGAGGAGGTCTACTGCAAAAATTACTGCCCTCGATCTAACCTTCGCGGTGATACCTCACATGCATGGTGTAATTGCTGTTTACGTTTGACGACAGACCGCCGCTTGCGTTCGCCTTAGTGCGAGAGCAGGGGGCGACAGGGGTGCTTTTTTTTTTTTTTTTTTTTTCTTTATTATTTTTTTGCTTTTTTATCTTATTTTTAAACTGTTCCTTTCATTTTTATTTTTTTTTTAATCATTTTTATTGTTATCTCGGGGAATGTAAATATCCCCTATGATAGCAATAGGTAGTGACAGGTACTCTTTTTTGAAAAAATTGGGGTCTATTAGACCCTATATCTCTCCTCTGCCCTCAAAGCATCTGACCACACCAAGATCGGTGTGATAAAATGCTTCCCCAATTTCCCAATGGCGCTATTTACATCCAGCGAAATCTAAGTCATAAAATGCTCGTAGCTTCCGGTTTCTTAGGCCATAGAGATGTTTGGAGCCACTCTGGTCTCTGATCAGCTCTATGGTCAGCTGGCTGAATCACCGGCTGCATTTTCAGGTTCCCTGTTGAGACAGGAGAGCCAGAGAAAAACACGGAAGACGGTGGGGGGGGGGGCATTCCCTCCCACGGCTTGTAAAAGCAGTCTAGAGGCTAATTAGCCGCTAGGATTGCTTTTACATGAAAGCCAACCGCTGGCTGAAAAGAATGATATCAAGATGATACCTAAACCTGCAGGCATCATTCTGGTATAACCACTCAAAGTTGTGAATGGCGTACCTGAAGACAAAAAAATGGTTAACAATAAAGCACAGTAAACGGTAAAGTATAAAAAATTGCATACCTGAAAAGCAAACATGATAAAACATAATAACAATAAAACATTGCAGAATAGAATACAGTAAAAAAGAGCAGAACAATAGAGAGAATAGAGAGAGAGAGAACAATAAAACGACAACTATTTTTTTTTTTTTTATATTTTTGTATGTGTTTTTTTTTTTTTTTACACTTTTTTTTGTAACTAACTTTTATAACTGTAACCGGTTCCAGGTTCGGGTCTCTCAAAATGCGATGGCATCTTGGGAGACCCTGTGAAAGTGTGCCTAGTCTGTGGAATGCTGTACCCTACGCTAATACTCAACTAGTGCATGGTAGCGTTCAAAACATTCACCAATGCAAAGACCAGGATTGTCAGGACAGGAGGGACAATAATAGCGGGTGTCACGCCTATATCCGCGCTTGCTGCAGACACAACATCTTTTTTGGGGGGGTTCGCTGGGTAGGGGTACTCGGGAGGACATAAAGAAAATGCCTCTCATGCAGCCGACTGCATTTGGTTGGGGATGTGAATGGGGGAAGTACGGGCGCTGCAGAAGCGGTGGGTTCCCAATTAGGATTGGCGAATGCAGTAGGAAGGGCACTATGGGCACGACGGGCCTGTGTTTGTCTTTTTGGTGGCAGCGGGACACTACTTGTGCTTGCCACCTCACCAGCTTGAACTGCACTTATGGGACTCGCCACGTCACCAAGTGTTACTGCAGTGCTGGTTTGACTACGACCGGGGTGTACCAGGCCGCTGGCGCTTGCCAGTTCACCAAAACGCTACCAAAAAATCTGTTGGCGATCGCAGGGATCAGGCCTGACTCTGCGAACGCTGCAGTTATGCGTTTTAGTCTTTTGTAAGTGACAGTGATCGATCGATACTGCACTTGGGTGGGCTGGGCTGGGCCGGGCGGAGGGGCAAAACGCAGGTGCTAGCAGGTATCTGGGCTGATCCCGCTAACACTGCGTTTGTGAGAACCCTAAACTGCTGGGGATGCTAGTATAGATCTGATCGGATCAGATATTGATCCGTTCAGATACTATACCACTAAGGGTGGTGTACAGTGCGTGCGTGGGTGTTAGCGGTACTGGCGCTAACCTGACGCTGCCTGGGGCCGGTGCTTGCCAGTTCACCAAAATACTACCAAAAAAACTGTTAGCGATCGCAGGGATCAGGCCTGACTCTGCGAACGCTGCAGTTATGCATTTAGTGTTTTGTAAGTGACAGTGATCGATCGATACTGCACTTGGGTGGGCTGGGCCGGGCGGAGGGGCAAAACGCAGGTGCTAGCAGGTATCTGGGCTGATTCCGCTAACACTGCGTTTTTGGGAACCCTAAACTGCTGGGGACACTAGTATAGATCTGATCGGATCAGATATTGATCCGTTCAGATACTATACCACTAAGGGAGGCGTATGCTGCGTGCGTGGGTGTTAGCGGTACTGGCGCTAACCTGACCCTGCCTGGGGCTGGTGCTTGCCAGTTCACCAAAATACTACCAAAAAAAACTGTTAGCGATCGCAGGGATCAGGCCTGACTCTGCGAACGCTGCAGTTATGCGTTTAGTGTTTTGTAAGTGACAGTGATCGATCGATACTGCACTTGGGTGGGCTGGGCCGGGCGGAGGGGCAAAACGCAGGTGCTAGCAGGTATCTGGGCTGATTCCGCTAACACTGCGTTTTTGGGAACCCTAAACTGCTGGGGACGCTAGTATAGATCTGATCGGATCAGATATTGATGCGTTCAGATACTATACCACTAAGGGAGGTGTATGCTGCGTGCGTGGGTGTTAGCGGTACTGGCGCTAATCTGACGCTGCCTGGGGCGACGCATATCACCGCCGGGCGATCAGGGGGCTAAACCTTTATTCGGTAATAAACGGCGGGTGCCCTGACACTATAAAAAATAAACAAACTAACCAGCGTCAACCGTAACGGTTATACGGTGATCAGTGGTGAAAGGGTTAACTAGGGGGCAATCAAGGGGTTAAAACATTTATTCGGTAGTATATAGTTTATCCCTGACGCTATAAAACGCTGACGGCGAACCTAAATATTTATGTCCCTAACTAGCGTCACCAGCGACACTAATACAGCGATCAGAAAAATGATCGCTTAGTGACACTGGTGACAGGGGGTGATCAAGGGGTTAAAACTTTATTAGGGGGGGTTAGGGGGGTACCCTAGACCTAAAGGGGGGTAACAGTAACTGTCCCAACACAGTAACTGTCACAAACTGACACTATGCAGTAATCAGAAAAAAAAAAAAAAAAACTGCTGGTGTCAGTTTGTGACGGGGGGGGGGGGGGTGATTGGGGGGGGATCGGGGGGCGATCGGGGGGGGGGGGGATCGGGGTGTTTTGTGTGCCTGGCATGTTCTACTGTGTGTGTGTGTGTGTTGGTGCACTCACATTGATGTCTTCTCTCATCGGGCCGGAACGGAAATTACCGAGCCGAGGAGAGATGACATCATTTCCTTTGCTGCTGTTTAGCATACAGCAGCAAAGGAATGATTCGATTGGCCGGCGGCGATCGCGAGGGGGGGGCCACGAACGGATGGTCTCCCCCTCACCACCGATCGCCGCTGGACAAACGACGACCGCCTCGGGCACCGGGGGGGGGGGTCCGATCGGACCCCCCACCCGCGGAAGGCAAATCACGTACCATGTACGTGATTTTGCCTGTCCGTGCCACTTTGCCGACGTACATCGGCGTGAGGCGGTCGTCAAGTGGTTAAATGAACGATAAACTAAAAGTAACTTAAAAGTCTATCCCTATCTCTGGGCAAATTCCACTATTTAGCAGAAGAAATCTAGTATAACAAAGAGTCTTTGGATATAGGAGGGCCGAGGTGAATGAAATCTTTTGACCACAAAGTTCTCTAAACCCTGGCACTATCTGGCTATATACCCCAAAGTCCTCTTTTCTTTGGCAAAGCAGAAAACAACAGTCCCTTTGCATAATCACCAAAAGAACCAGGGATCTGGCAAAGTCGGTTTCTTCCCCTGTTTATCCATGGTGGTGATAAAATAAACAATGTCATCCTTTCCAGGTCTGCAAATGACCACTTTGTCAGCATAGATGTGTCGACCATAATTCCAATGCAGCAAACACCCATTGAACCGTTCATCCATAGCAGCAGAATAACCAGCTTTCCGGAAAGGTTTTGGTACAAACAAATAGTCCCAGACAGCTTCACGGTACCACTGCTCTCCATTAGCCTCAATTTCCTACATAAATTCTTGAGTAACATAAGGAAATTCCAGACCATACTCTTTAGCAACTCGTTTGGTGAGCACTCTCTGTAGTCAGGCAAGTCTAGGTAAAGCTCTGGTTTTTCCCAAACCAGGAGGCACACAAGAATTTGGCGATTTGCGCACCATAGATCCGATGGGTATCGGCTCAGACTCAAACGAACCAATAACTTTAGACAATGTCTCTGTTATAGTACTGTGCGGCTCCACACATGGTGATGTCTTCCCAGAATCCATGGCTATCCATTCTGAGAAGATAAAAGTAGAAGCAATATCTTCACCCTGGGCCCACAATAATTCCTGTGACATTGTCTCAAACAAATCATCATCACCGGAGTGATCTGACAAAGAATCTATCTCCGAATCTCTTCTGCTGGTAAATATTTACAAAGAGTCCCAGATATGTTCCCCTTTGATCTCTCACCCGTTCCTGTCATGGACTTCTCCGGATTCATGCACTCCTCCGGCTCCGGTTCGGGTACTCTCTGGGTTAGGCCTCCACCGCGGCCGCGATAAGCCTTTGCATATCCCACCTTCCTTGGGACAGGTGCAGCAGGAATAGGTGTAGTGGAAGTAGAAACAAAACATCTGCCGATGAAGCAGTAACAGCGACATCTCCCTCAGGAACACTCACGGTAACAGATGAGACTAAGGCCTGTTGCTCTCCAGCAGTAATGGCAGTAGTTTCCACCTTAGCGATCCCTGTATCCCAGTCCACTCGGTAAGCACAGGGCAACATTGTAGGTTGCTCCACTGTGAATAGGTATTCTCCGCACTGCAAACATCGAACAAATGGATGGAGATGTATGGCCAGTCCTTCACACTTGTGGCAAAGCATGCCCAGCCCTTCAATATCTCCAACAGTGTATAACATGAACCGCCCTTGCAGCTTCAAGCGGATGCCGGTATCGCTCAGTAGGGTTCCGGTTAGCATAGCACCTGCAGCGGTACTTGTAGGAAACATCTTGGACCCCATAGTCGACGGTATCAGTGGAAAAGAAGGCATGGCTGCACTCTGATCTTCTCAGTATGATCACGAGGCCTCTCTTCTCCTTTGGTGCCAGACACACACACGTCTCACGCAGTAACAAGCAGGTGTAGCTCCTCCCACTTGCTCCTCTGATCAGGTAGCTCCAGGGCTTTTACTTCTCACCCGCAGCCTACGCAGTCAGAAATGTGATCCTGCAGTTTAACCCCTTCTTTTCCTGGAGAAAGTGACAAAGTCCAGAAACCTCTTTTTTTTTTTAACATAGACTCTCGGTGAAATACTTCTCAGAGTTGCTTAGGACAACGGCAAACAATCCCGGGCGAGGCTTTTCAACACTGACCTATGGTGACAACGGCACCTACAGGCGACAGTGTGAAACTGCACACAACACAGCCAATGCTGGAACAGAGGCTAATTTAGCCATAGAATAAATCTGAACTGTGTACAGAACAGATGACCCACTAAATTTACATATAAGCTCTTGATCAAAAATCTGTCAGCGCTACACAAAGAACAGAGGAGCCATCTTATTCAGTGGCTCCTGTTCGAGTAGCGCTACATTAATCATTTAAAGTAAAATTGTTACAGGGTGGAACCCCAGTGTGCTGGATCACGTATATATATGTGATCCAACACGTCTGAGTAGGGGAAACACATGAGTACCATCGGCGACTCACTTCCACTGTGATTGCACACAGCGGAAACCGATTGGCAGCTGCACGGTACCTGATATCCTCCGGCACCCGTCAATCGTGAGGCAGAGAGCCAGAACTGCGATCTGTCTATGTAAAAAAGGCAGATCACCGTTCTGACAAGGGGGAAGGGATTTCATTTGTGTCTCTGCAAAGCAGGGAATAAATTCCATCTCTTCCCCTAGTAAAAGCACTTCACACAGTATAGTAAAACACTGGCTAGGCACACAGTTAACCGTTTGATCACCCCTGTTGTTAAACCCTTCCCAGCCAGTGTCATTAGTACAGTACATATTTTTTAGAAGTGATCACTGTAATAATGTCACTGGTCCCCAAAAAAGTGTCAAAAATGTCAGTTAGTGTCAGAATGTACGCCACAACATCACAGTCCCGCTATAAGTCCCTGATCACAGCCATTATTATTAAAAAAAATACGTAAATAAAAATGATCACACAAACCAATCAATATACGCTTATTAGGAGCAACAGTGAGCAGCAATGAAGCTTGATCTAACAAATTGATGGGACTATACTTCCAGGGTCCACTAATGTCAACTATGCTAAGCCTAAACTGACTGGATGGGCACTGTCCATAGAAATTAAGGAAATTCAAGAAGGAGAACAAGGGGACTTATTGGATGGATTTATGGGAGGGACAGTCCGTTATGTTGTTCTTCTGCTGGCTGTCGTTGGGACCCTTTAAGAAGTGTTTGTGCACTTAATAACAGTTTTAGTGAACCAGCATGCGGTATAAGTGCAGTAAGTGCAGGAAGGTGTGGTATAGGCACAGTATACTATGCCTCTCAGTGGTGGCCCATCCATAGGCGGCGCATGGGCAAAAAATTGGTTACTTTAAAAGTGACCAGGCGCCGGACACACAACGGTCTATGGGAAGCTTCCCAGCTTGCAATCAGCTGATTGCAAGCTGGGAAGCTGATTTGCCAGTGTTTAGGGAGGGTTCAGGGCGCAAGTGATGCACCCTGAACACTGCCCACTCTACATTAATTTGTCCTTTGTCTGAGTTTGATAGGCGGGGACCGGAGGATGGTTGGCGGTGCTTTTCGCGGCAAGCGTGACGTCACTTACGTACATCTAGCCGCCTGCCCCTCTGTTCCTCCGCACACACTTCCCTGTTCTTCTCTGCAGTCATTAGAAGACTGGGCCCACGCAAGTGATGCGCCCCGAACACTGCCCACTCTACATTAATTTGTCCTTTGTCTGAGTTTGATTGGCGGGGACCGGAGGATGGTTGGCGGTGCTTTACGTGGCAAGCGCGACGTCACTTACGTACATCTAGCTGCCTGCCCCTCTGTTCCTCCGCACACACGTCCCTGTGCTTCTCTGCAGTCATTAGAATGTCTCCAGACAGACTGGACCCAGGCAAGGCAGATGATCCCGTGGCTGGACTGGAGCCATGATCAGGGTGACATTTTGGGGATTATTTCTGCTGTATACACTACACAGATAACATACACAAATTGTGATTATATCTGTCCTGTAGTGTATACAGCTATATACACCCACCTTTTTCCTTCCTGTATATAGAAAGTCTCTATATACAGGAAGGAAGAAGGTGGGTGTAGATAGCTGTATACACTACACAGGACAGATGTAATCACAATTTGTGTATATCTGTGTAGTGTATACAGCTATCTACAATCACCTTCTTCCTTTCTGTATATATATACAGTATCTTTTTTTTGTAAATATTTTATTATATCTTTTCATGTGACAACACTGAAGAAATACCACTTTGCTACAATGTAAAGTAGTGAGTGTACACCTTGTATAACAGTGTAAGTTTGCTGTTCCCTCATAACTCAACACCCAGCCATTAATGTCTAAACAGCTGGCAACAAAAGTGAGTACACCCCTAAGTGAAAATGTCCAAATTGGGCCCAAAGTGTCCACATTTTGTGTGGCCACCATTATTTTACAGCACTGCCTAACCCTCTTGGGCATGGAGTTCACCAGAGCTTCACAGGTTGCCACTGGAGTCCTCTTCCACTCCTCCATGACGACATCACGGAGCTGGTGGATGTTGCAGACCTTCCGTTTGAGGATGCCCCACAGATGCTCAATAGGGTTTAGGTCTGGAGACATGCTTGGCCAGTCCATCACCTTTACCCTCTGCTTTTTTAGCAAGGCAGTGGTCGTCTTGGAGGTGTTTTTGGGGTATACAGCTGGTGGACACAGATGAGACGGCACTGGTGGGCACAGATGAGACGGCACTGGTGGGCACAGATAGCCTGCACTGGTGGGCACAGATGAGACCGCACTGAAGTGGACACATGAGACTGCACTTATGGGCACTGGTGGGCACAGATAGGGTGCACTGGTGGGTACAGATGAGGTGGCACTGGTGGGCACAGATGAGACTGCACGAGTAGGCACAGATGAGGCAGAACTGGTGGGCACAGATGAAACAGCACTGGTGGGCACACATGAGACTGCACTGGTAGGCACAGATGAGAGGGCACTGTTGAGCACAGATGAGACCACACTGGTGGGCACAAATGAGACCGCACTGGTGGGCACAGATGAGACTGCACTGGTGGGCACAGATGAGACCTCACTTATGGGCACAGGTGGGCACAGATAGGCTGCACTGGTGGGCACAGATGAGACCGCAGTTATGGGCACTGGTGGGCACAGATAGGCTGCACTGGTGGGCACAGATGAGACTGCACTGATGGGCACTGGTGGGCACATATAGGCTGCATTGGTGGGCACAGATGAGACCACAGTGATGGGCACAGGCATGCAGCACTTATGGGTACAGATAGGCAGCACTGATGGGCACAGATGAGACTGCACTGATATGCTGCACTGATGGGCACTTAGGCCGCACTTATGGGCACTGATAAGGCTGCTCTGATGAGGCTGAACTTATGGGCAATTATGAGGCTGCTCTGATGAGGCTGAACTTATGGGCACTGATAGGCTGCACTGATAAGCAATGGACACCATCCACTGCCCTACTGACATTGTCCACATCCAAATATCTGTAGGAGGGGTTTCCACCATTCCTGCTAAGTTTGCAGTCATTTTTTTATCTCTTATTGTCAGAATGATGTGTATTATATGTCACGTTAAATATCACAGACATCGGTATTGTGGTGATATTGAAGTTTATTGAGATTTCCATACATTAGAGGCTTCCGCCATTATTGTGTTATTGATTAGTAAGTTACAAGCAGTTTAAATAAAAGGTATCAAGCAGCACTCACAAATTGTGAGTACATCTGTCCTGTGTAGTGTATACAGCTACAGTATATATACACACTTTCTTCCTTCCTGTATATAGAGACCTTCCTCCATGCAGATATACAGTACATCATCTGTCCTGTTACTGTATATATAGCTGTATACAGGACAGATGATGTATATATGCAGTCAGTGATGATGGAGTAAGCGCTCTATATACAGGAAGGAAAGTGGGTGTATATAGCTAGCTGTATACAGGACAGATGATGTATACCTGCTTAACCTGATCTGTGAGGCTGAGCTATATACCCTGATCTGTAATGCTGAACTATATACCCTGATCTGTAATGCTGAGCTATATATGCTAAACTGTAATCCTGAGCTGTATACCCTGATCTGTAATGATGAGCTGTAAACTCTGTCCTGTGATGCTGGGGCTGTATACTCTGTCCTGCGATTCTGGGGCTGTATACTCTGTCCTGTGATGCTGGGGCTGTATACTCTGTCCTGCGATTCTGGGGCTGTATACTCTGTCCTGTGATGCTGAGTTGTATACTCCTGACACTATGGGTGGAAGCAAGTATAATACAGGGGACGGAGTGGGTAGATTCTATAAGGGGTGGGGTTTATGAGAAGTGGGAGGGGTAAAAAAGAAAAGGTGGGGTCTGGCGCCCCCCATCCTAAAACTTCACCAGCCACCACTGATGTCTCTAGTAACTCAGTCCATACTAGCAGTTGGAGGTGTTGCTAGGTCTGCAAAAGATCTGGGGCTAGAACCCATAGCAGCGGTCACAAACCATTTTGCAGGCCTGGGGGGGGGGGGGGGCACGCCGGTGGTAAGCAATTTTTCGTGGGCAATGGTTGGTGTTGGGGCTTCAATCATCATGGCACCATGGTTGATATGGTTAATATGGTACCCATTCTTGGCCAGCCCTCCACGCTTGCGCCCAGTCTCACTAGCATGTCTGTAAGCAGCATTTGATAAAATTCTCCTCCTCCTCCCTATAGACAGATCTCATATTACACAATTTCAACTCTTAGTAATTTACAAAATTCTTGTAGACACCTACCCTACTTCTGCTCCTGAAGAGTGGCAGAAGCCACGAAACGCACCAAGCTATTAGATGCCCCCTGTGTTTACATGGCAATATTTTACACTATTCTACCCTTCATACCAGTTTGGATTGTACCAACTAAGAAAGACTATGTTTTTTTATTTTGTGGAGACACGCAACAATGAGTTTGGTTTTTACAATGTCTACAATATGAACTAATATGTTACTATACTATTATGTCATTATATAATTTATAGACAATAAATCTTATTGACTGTAGATCGTTGTTGTGCATCATGCCTTCATGCAATGTTTATAGTTCTAAACGTATTATGTACCCACCAGACACATTTTTGTTGTGATATCTCCCTGGTTGCATGCTTCACACAAAGTCCCAACCTTTCCTCCCATGTTCATGGTTGATATGGTGTCAGGGTGATTGAAGCGTATTGTTTATATTGTTACATTCCAATATATAATGAAGTGGTCAAACTCACCATAATGCAGAATCAGTGGGAGCCCCGGGCGTGTCATTTGCCACATCTCCTGCCACCAGATGCAGCGTGTCACTTGCCACCGTCATCTGTCACCAGATGCAGCATGTCACTTGCCACCATCGTCTGTCACCACATGCAGCATGTCACTTGCCACCGTCCTCTATCACCACATGCAGCATGTCACTTGCCACCATCGTCTGTCACCACATGCAGCATGTCCCTTGCCACCGTCGCCTGTTACCAGATGCAGCTTGTTACTTGCCACCGTCACTTGCCACTAAATGTAGATTGTCACTTGTCATGTTGCCTGCCACCAGATGTGGATTGTCACTTGCCATGTCGCCTGCCACCATATGTGGATTGTCACTTTCCACCTGATGTGAATTGTCACTTGCCACGTCACCTGCGACCAGATGTGGATTGTCACTTGCCACATCACCTGCCACCATTTGCAGATTGCCACGTCACCTGCCACCATTTGCAGATTGTCACTTGCCACGTCACCTGCCACCTGATGCCGATTGTCACTTGCCATGTCACCTGCCACCAGATGTGGGTTGTCACTTGCCACGTCGCCTGCCACCAGATGTTGATTGTCACTTGCCATGTCACCTGCCACCAGATGTGGATTGTCACTTGCCACCTGAGATCGTTTGTCACTTGCCACGTCACCTGCCACCAGATGTGGATTGTCACTTGCCACGCCACCTGCCACCATTTGCAGATTGCCACGCCAACTGCCACCATTTGCAGATAGTCACTTGCCACGCCACCTGCCACCATTTGCAGGTTGCCACGTCACCTGCCACCATTTGCAGATTGGCACTTTCCACATCACCTGCCACCTGATGTGGATTGTCAGTTACCATGTCACCTGCCACCAGATGTGGGTTGTCACTTGCCAACTGATGTGGATTGTCACTTGCCATGCCAGCCAGTGCCACCAAATGTGCATTGTCGCTGCATTGGTGGCAGGCTGGCAGCACTGGTCCATTTTTTTTACGGCAGGAGAGCGATGATGCGAGGCGGGCGGTGAGAGATGATGTCATCTCGCTTCTCCCGCCGCACCTCCGACATTGATGAGGCCAGCGCTGTGAGGGCAGAAGAGTGCTGATGTGTGGCGGGCAGTGAGAGATGATGTCATCTCTCTGCTCCCCGCTGCACCTCACTCCCACATTGAAGACGCCCGGCTGTGAGGGCGGAAGAGTAGTGATGTGGAGCGGGCGGAGAGAGATGTCATCTCTGCTCGTCCGTCCACTTACTTCTCTCCTCTCATCCACCTCTCTCATGCAGCCCACCCCCCACAGCCGTGGCCTGCTGGTTAGGCAGGGAACCTGCGGCAAGAGACTCGGGGCTATGGGCCCCAAATTCTGGACTATAGCCCCAATAGCCACCCCCTAGCGATGCCACTGCTAGCAGTGCTAACAATGGGCAGTGAGCCCTCTTATCTGTCCTGTGGTGCAGCAGTGAGCTCTCGCTGTAGAAGGAGGTCCTCACCAGTCTCTTCACAGAATGCCTGCAGTGAGCAGGGGTAGGAAGTAGAGGGTGAGAAGGGTGAGAAGATGCTCTGTTCTCCCTGCGGCATCATCCCTACTCACCATGTGGATGATCCCTGTGCACCAGGGCCAATGTGCACATCTTGGCTCCTGCGCTGCAAAAAAGAAGAGGTTTCCAGTGCAGTCTGGTAAAAGTTGTTCCACCACTCCCCTTCCACCTCAATGTCCTATCGAAACTGTATTGTAAAGGTCCATAGGTCCCATTTTATGATTGATGTTTCAGACTACAATTTCCATGATCCTCAGCATTCTGCATAGACAGTCCATAGGCTTTCCTGGCTATGGTTCTCCCTCTGCTTGCAGTGAAAGTGAGAGTAAAACTGACTATAAAGAGGAATGTCTCCTTCGCCATGTTTCTGAAGTCCAGCGCCTGGCTACACAAATAATATAATGTATTAGGAATGCAACAAGAGTAGATGGAACCAGTAAAAGTGGGCGCGGACACTCGAATGGACAGAAAAAAAATGATTAAATCTGCAATTAAATGTGAGTTTTTCAGTTGTCTTCATAGATATACAACCATGTCGTCCACTCTTAGCTAGTAATAGGCAAACTATACTGTTAGGTGCTTCCTTTTGTGGCACTTGAGATTTTCATCTACTCTGACCAAGTGTAGATCTTTTGTGAGAGCTGAACCTTTCTCGGGGCACTTGGGTCAGCTCCTTGTAAGTTTGCCTTACTTTAGAAATGTCTACATGACACCACCAACCATAAGATTATGATGATCCCCCTAATATATTGAGTAGGTTGAGGCATGGACACCATTAGACGTCTGAAAGTATGCTGTGGTATCTGGCACCAAGCCATCAGTAGCAGATCCTTAAAGTGGTTGTATAGTCTTTTTTTACACTTTTACCTACAGGTAAGCCTATAATAAGACTTACCTGTAAGTAAAAAAAATATCTCCTAAACCTGTACGGTTTAGGAGGTATTTCCCCTTGCTATGAGCCGCTGACTGCAGCGGCGCATGCGCACAGGGGATTCTCGGCTGAAGGCCCGGCAACTGCCGGACCTTGCCGGGTAAGTAATCTCCCGCGCGCATGCTCCCGCGCGCCACTCACAGCGCTGGAACCGCGATACCTGGAAGACACGCCGAGGCAACATGACAGCTCCCTCGGCGTGGACCAGGTAAGATACCGACGCCTCGTTCTAAGGTAAGTATTTCATAATGAGCTAGTATGCGGTGCATACTAGCTCATTATGCCTTTTGCTTTACAGGGGTAAAAAAAAATAAAAAATTTCAGCGGGTATACAACCGCTTTAAATACTCGATTAAATGAGATCTGGAGAACTAGGAAGCCGAGTCAACACCTCAAACTTGTTGTTGTTGTGTTCCTCAAACCATTCTTGATCCATTTTTGCAGTGTGGCAGAGTGCATTATCCTGCTGAAAGAGCCCACTACCATCAGGGAATTCCGTGTCCATGAAGGGGTGTATTGGTTACCAACAATGCTTAGGTGGGTGGTATGTGTAAAGTAGACTCCACATGAATGGCAAGACCCAAGGTTTCCTAGCAGGACATTGCCAAAGGATCACACTGTCTCTGCAGGCTTGCGTTCTTTCCATACGACATCCTGGGGCCATCTCTTCCCCAGGTAAGTGAAACAAACGCACCCGGCCATCCACATGATATAAAAGGAAACATAATTCATCAGACAAGGCCACCTTTTTCCATTGCTCCGTGGTCCAGTTCTGATGCTCATGTGCCCACTGTAAACACTTTTGGCTGTGGACACGGGTCAGCATGGGCACCCTGATGCAGCCCCATTCACAGAAAACTGCGATTCCCATTTTTCTGCTTTCAACACATTAACTTCAGGGATAACATGTTTGCTTGCTGCCTGATATATCCCACGACTTTCAGATGTCATTGTAACAAAATAATCAATGTTATTCACTTTACCTGTCACTGATGTATATATATATATATATATATATATATATATATATATATATATATATATATATATATATATATATATATATATATATATATACATATATATATATATATATATATATATATATATATATATATATATATATATATACATATATATATATATATATATATATATATATATATATACATATATACATATATATATATATATATATATATATATATATACATGTGTGTATATATATATATATATATATATATATATATATATATATATATATATATATATATACATGTATATATATTTACAGTATATACAGTATACACACACCAGCTACTTTATTAGGTACACCTTGCTAGTACCGTGTTGGACCCCCTTTTGCCTTCAGAACTGCCCTCATTCTTGGTGGCATAGATTCAACAAGGTGTTGGAAACATTCCTCAGAGATTTTGGTCCATATTGACATGATAGCATCACACAGTTGCTGCAGATTCTTCGGCTGCACATCCATTATACAAATCTCCCGTTCCATCACATCCCAAATGTGCTTTATGGAATTGGGATCTGGTGACTGTGGAGGCCATTGGAGTACGGTGACCTCATTGTCATGCTCAAGAGACCAGTGGGGAGATGATTTGAGCTTTGTGACATGGTGCATTATCCTTCTGGAAGGAGCCATCAGAGGATGGGTACACTGTAGTCATAAAGGGATGGACAATTTAGGGCAATAACTTCTCCGCAGGATGTGGAAACCTTGCAAAAAGACCTGAACAAATTAATGGGGTGGACGACTACATGGCAAATGAGGTTCAATGTAGAAAAATGTAAAATAATGCATTTGGGTGGCAAAAATATAAATGCAATCTATACACTGGGGGGAGAACCTCTGGGGGAATCTAGGATGGAAAAGGACCTGGGGGTCCTAGTAGATGATAGGCTCAGCAATGGCATGCAATGCCAAGCTGCTGCTAACAAGGCAAACAGAATATTGGCATGCATTAAAAAAGGAATCAACGCAAGAGATAAAACGATAATTCTCCCGCTCTACAAGACTCTGGTCCGGCCGCACCTGAAGTATGCTGTCCAGTTCTGGGCACCAGTCCTCAGGAAGGATGTACTGGAAATGGAGTGAGTACAAAGAAGGGCAACAAAGCTAATAAAGGGTCTGGAGGATCTTAGTTATGAGGAAAGGTTGCGAGCTCTGAACTTATTCTCTCTGGAGAAGAGACGCTTGAGAGGGGATATGATTTCAATTTACGAATACTGTACTGGTGACTCCACTATAGGGATAAAACTTTTTCGCAGAAGAGAGTTTAATAAGACTGGTGGCCACTCATTACAATTAGAAGAAAAGAGGTTTAACCTTAAACTACGTAGAGGGTTCTTTACTGTAAGAGCGGCAAGGATGTGGAATTCCCTTCCACAGGCGGTGGTCTCAGCGGGGAGCATCAATAGCTTCAAGAAACTATTAGATAAGCACCTGAATGACCGCAACATACAGGGATATATAATGTAATACTGACACATAATCACACACATAGGTTGGACTTGTGTCTTTTTTCAACCTCACTATGTAACTATGTAACTATGTAACATGGTCAGCAACAATACTCAGGTAGTCCGTGGCATTTAAACGATGCTCAATTGGTACTAAGGGGCCCAAAGTGTGCTAATAAAATATCCCTCACATCATTACACCACCACCAGCCTGAATCATCCAGGTATGTGGCCCCTACTGAAACAGACCATCCAGGTACAATTACACCAGAGGTTTTGCATAGCCCTCCCCATTGGGAGCAGCACAACACCTCCTCTGGCAACTTATAAGACCAGATACTACACTTGATCTTAGCAGGGAGCTCGCCGCACAAGAGGACATGACGTCCTGCGCCGTGGCCTGGCTGGAACAGAGGTACACTTAGTGCTTTAGAAAAGGTGAGTTAGGAAAAAAATAAATAAAAAGTAGTTAGCCAAAAACGAGTGGTGGAGGGGTCGTCTTTCCTTTAAGACAAAGTTCTAAAAGTGGGTGGAACTCCGCTTTAAAAACTGTTTGAACAAATTGCCATTATCTCTATTGTTGGTGTCTCAAATATTCTTGCAGTAGATTTGCATCTTCGCCCCCTAGTGGTGTGAAATGAGTTTGCTGGGTATGCAGTCTGAGTCTTTTTTAATACATATGGTAGTCCTTCTTCGTTTTATATAAATGTACATAGAGATGAAATCACCTGGACAGCTGTTTCCCTTTGGAAATGCATTCTATTGACTAAGACTATTGACGTCTTTTTGACTGTAATATTACATTTTGCTGAGTGCATGCATTACAATTATAATGCAAGTAGGTAATGTAATTTAGCATGACTGAGTATATGTACATCCTGCATCATCATTCACTGTTTTAATGACATTTCCCAATTTGTCTCGATCCAGTCACATCCTTAACCCCAATACACATGCACTTAGTGATGCCAGGGAATCAATTACAAAATAAAGTATCGCAGATGGTTCGCCTACCAGAAGATCCATCTTCTTTTGATTGCTGACAACACTACATTTAAAGGCCAAGTAAAGTTTTGCTGCCTGTTCAGTGTTAGTCGATATCTATAGATTTTGGGGATTATTTCCATAATAAGTTATTTCTCTGTGAACCGTGTTCCTCGCGTCCATGGATTTCTGCTGCTCCATAAATACTTTTGTCTGCAGTTTCTTCATAAGTTACGTCTGATTGTAGAGAGAAACTGCAAATCCTGGATTAGCAGCTCAGCTCTGTGTAACGAAATACATGGCATGAAAGCAAATTGTCAAATAATGATGGACCCATGGTTTCAAAGGAATTAGATTAGAAACAACAACTCCAGCCAAAACTTTTCTCTGAATGTTCCGTCTCACTTACATTTATTTATTTTTTCTGTGCTGTATTGAATGGTATCAGGTTATTATTGTTCAGTAGTATGCTGACATCTAGTGGAGGTTTTGGGCCACTACAAATTATTTACCTTCAGGTTTAGTGCTAGTTAGTTTAGTCCTAGTTAGACCCTCTCTCTGTGTTCCATGTTCCTCAGTCAATGTTTGGCCCCTTTCACATAGGCGCCTCCGTAAAGCGAGATCTGCTCGCCCGGGGGGGGATTTCTCCGCTTATCACCTCTGAGTAGGCGGGTGACCAGAGAAAGGCTGGCAGCCTTAGGCCTGGGGGGCAAGTCCAGTCAAGTGGCCCATTGAACTACCGAATAAGATCACCATCACCAGTGCCCATCAATGCAGCCTCACCAGAGGCCCATCAGCGCAGCCTCACCAGTGCCCATCAGCGCAGCCTCACCAGTGCCCATCAATGCAGCCATACCAGTGCCCATCAATGCAGCCTCACAAGTGCCCATCAATGCAGCCTCACAAGTGCCCATCAATGCAGCCTCACCAGTGCCCATCAGTGCAGCCTCACCAGTGCCCATCAATGCAGCCATACCAGTGCCCATCAATGCAGCCATACCAGTGCCCATCAATGCAGCCATACCAGTGCCCACCAATGCAGCCTCACCAGTGCCCATCAATGCGGCCTCACCAATGCCCATCACTGCAGCCTCACCAGTGCCCATCAATGCAGCCATACCAGTGCCCATCAATGCAGCCTCACCAGTGCCCATCAGTGCAGCCTGATCAGTGCCCATCAATGCAGCCTGATCAGTGCCCATCAATGCAGCCTGATCAGTGCCCATCAATGCAGCCTCACCAGGACACCGGCACATGGATTCCAATGGGGAGGGGCTGTTATTTTGAAACACTGATTAGAGCTAGAGGCTCTAATAGGCATCAATATAAGATGGGCTTGGGTCGCAGAGAGTGCACTCTGAGCCCATCCAGGTGTGTTAGCACAGCTAATCAATATTCCCTGTTGTAACACTGATCTTCCTTGCCAATCAGGAAGTGGGTTTTGACATCGCTAACCCGATTGCCTGAAAGGACAGGCGATCCTATTGGACGCCTAGGAGGAGGAGGAGGGGAGGATCTGGAAGCCACCATGGAGGAGAGGACTCGGAGCCGAGCCGTTGCATGCCACCCGCCATGATGGGGTAAGTGTCGGACCGACCGGCAAACAGCGGGGGGTGGGTGCCGCTCGAGGGGATGGGTGTTTGTTTGCCCCCCCCAAAAAAAACCCCCACCAGCCACCACTAGTAACCAATCAACTTTCAGGTTTTGTCAACGCCTAATTGAACAAGCTTAGGTTAGAAGCTGATTGACTACCATGCACAGATGCACCAGATCTTGCACTCTTTAGTTTTAGTAAATCAGCCCCCATTGTCTTTTAACACTTAAAAAGAGTGGAAAAAGGGGGAGATGGGCGGAGCCTAGCGGAGCAGACATGCATTGTTAGAGCTCCACACCGCTGAGGAGAGAAGAGAAGGACAAAGCGGAGCCTGCAGGCTCAAAAGGTATCCATTTGAACCTTTTTGCCCCAGGGAACAAACTGTGAAAGTTTGGGCAGGAAATATGGTACTGGGAGGAAGCCGTGGCAGAAATAAAAATCACCTCACAAAGAGCTCACAGGCACTCACTGCAACTAAAGCAGCTCCAGTCACCTCACAAGATACAGCATCAGGGCGCTCTCACAGACAGAAAATGTCACAGCAAGACTCTCCATTTGAGTCAGATACAGAACAAATCCTCTCACAAACTTCTCCACAAGCCTCCTCAGTATCCCCAGTAATATTAATACAATTTGAAAAGATGCTTCATAAGGCTTTAAAACAAACCTCAGACCAAATAACAAACAGCCTAACCAAAGAAATAAGAGAGCTGGGAAACCGCACCACAACCTTAGAAATAAAAATAGATGAAATTGAAATTACAACCCAAGAAAATATAACAGAATTGGAACAATTAAAAGAAGAGAATTTAATACTTCAAACTAAGCTAGAAGATTACGAAAATAGAGCCAGACGTTCAAACTTGCGCATAAGGGGAATACCAGAAACTGTGACAGACCTGCAATCTACTATTACTGCTCTATTACAAGAACTAAAGCCAGATATCCCTATTGAACGTTTAGAACTGGACAGAGTACACAGAGCCCTCACAGCCAAAAAGAAAGATGGACCCCCACGTGATATAATCACAAAATTTCATTATTACAGAACGAAAGAACAAATACTAATTGCTGCAAGAGAAAAAAAGGAACTTATTTTTCAAGGACACAATTATCAAATTTTTGCTGACCTATCCCAACTCACTATTACTAAAAGACGATCCATGAAACCCCAACTAATGGAACTGCAACGCCACAACATTATGTATCAATGGGGCTTCCCCTTTTCAGTCAGATTTAACTACCAAGGTATAATTTACAGAAGCAGATCAGCAGATGAACTACAACAAACCCTTTTAAAATTAAATCTGACAGAACTCACAAGCAGCAACTCTCCCGCACGCAGAAGAATGGCATCATCTTCACCTTCAGATATGCAAAAAAGAAAAACAGGAAAAGGCACCTCTTAGTAAAACTGTATATTTAATGATAACATTCCATTAAAGCCACTCACATGTAAAACTTAGTTAGTCCGGCGTGGGAAGCTTCAGTATAGCTATACGAGATTGCGTCCTCCTCTGTCACATAGTCACACTCCTTTCTCTTGCTGCCGGCCGGTCTGTGTAGCGCGGACTTCCGGGATCCAGTGAGACTCCAGAACGAGGCTTGGACATCCGCCGAGCAGTCGATAGGAGGACTGGGACGCTGGAACGCAAATCCAAATGTATTCGCTGTACTGCCGAAAAGCAACGCGTTTCGGAGCATGCGCACTAGAGCGCGCTCCTTTCTCAAGCTAAGGAGATGGTGTTACGTTGCAGCCTATTTAAGTGCTCTCCTGGCACCACCGCCTAATGGTTACTAATATAATTACAGGAAATTAAAACATTTAAAAACAGATTCATATATATTAAGAAGAAAAAATGATATTCCTATTGTGCAATTTTCCTCTGTATGTACTAGTTTCCACTATATACATACACAGTATCTAAACATATAGTGAAAATAGATTTTTCTGGTGTATTTTTGTATGTTTCATGTATTACAATTCAAATTATAAGTGTAAACAACTATAATGTATGAATGTGAGCAGACTCTATCAGTTTATCCAATTATATAGGGAAAGCTCCTATATAGAGTATATGGGGATAGTGGTATTCTTTTGAGCGTTGTATATGATAACACTAACATACTTTAAGAATAAAACCATTATTATAAAATATATTATTATAAAATATAAGTGTATATTCCATTAAAATTATTAGGTATAAAAACTATTCTCATGTACTCGTATAAAAAGCATGATTTTCCAGTAACAAAACTAAACTAAGGCAGTATTCTTATAACATAATTACATAAAAGGTAAGTGACATACCCAAATAAATATTTTTATAGAATGGTGGATATTTCTAATTCTTCGTTAATTCCGCCAGGATTCAGAGCGTCTAAAGAATAAATCCAGAAGGTTTCCCTTTCACATAATCTAAAAAATCTTTCAGCTGCGGGTAGGTTTTTCGGTATTTGCTCAATAACCCATACCTCAAGACCTTCGGTGGATTTTGCATGGTGTTCACAGAAATGACGGGGGACACTATGTTTGTCTCTCCCTCCTTCTATTTTTCTCCTGTGCTCACCAAATCTTTGCCTTAATGGACGTATGGTGCGCCCTACATAGAGGAGGTTGTAGGGGCAGCTCAAACCATAAACTACAAAATCTGAGCCACAGTTGTAGAAATTGTCAAGCACGTAGGTCTTTCCTTTAGTGGAAAAATGTTTTTTTCCATGCTTGACAAAATTACAAGTTTTGCACATGGCTTTTTTACATTGGAACATGCCCTTGAGAGGAATCATGTGGGCCTGTGCTACTGTGGTTTCTTTTATGGGCTTTAATTTACTTGGCGCTATTTTGTTTTTAATGTTGGGGGCTTTCCTGTAAGTGATTTTTGGGTAAATGGGTAAAACTGGTTTGAGATGTGGGTCCTCTAAAAGGATAGGCCAATACTTTCTAAAAATTGCTTCCATTTGAGAAAATTTAGTATGAAACCTAGTAATGAAACGTCCCGATGAATTGGGCATTTCTTCATTTTTGTGTTTCACAACAGGTGTTGGTTGTAAGTAATACTTTTGTGCTTGATCTACCAATGACTCTGGATACTCTTTGTCCTTAAGTTTTTTTCTGAGTAGCTGACTCTGTTCCACATAATCAGATGTTTTTGTACAATTTCTCCGTAATCGGCAGAACTGCCCTTTAGGGATGTTGTTTTTCCATTTGTTGTAATGGCAGCTTTTGTAATGCAGTAAAGAGTTTCCTGCTGTGGATTTGAAAAAGTTTTTCGCATGTATCTCATTGCCTACATGGAAAAGATCAAGGTCTAGGAAAGCTAATCTCTCTTTATCCATGACATAGGTAAAGCTCAGACCATGTGGGTTGTTGTTGCAATGGGACACAAACTCGTTAACAGCATCTACTGGACCATCCCAAATAATAATGATATCGTCTATAAAACGACCATAAAAAATGAGATGTCTGAGAAAAGGATTATTCTGCCAGATATATCTGTGCTCCCATAATCCCATTGCCAGATTCGCATATGAGGGCGCGAAATTGGCCCCCATAGCTGTCCCCTGGATCTGTAGATAATGCTGTTCATTAAATGTAAAATAATTATGTGTTAGGCAGTATCTAGCACAATCCAAAATGAATGTGGCCTGTTTATTGCTCATGTATGGGTCTAGAGATAGAAAGTGACTAAGTGCTGTTATTCCAAAGGCATGGGGAATAGACGTGTACAATGAGTTCACATCTAAAGATATCCAAATATATTGGTCTTCCCATCTGTAAGGTTTCAATAAATCCAGCAGATGTGTTCCATCTCGGATATATGATTGCAGTCCTTGTGCTAAGGGCTGTAGATGGTGATCTATATATTTTGATAGTCCAGAAGTAATATTGTCCATGGCAGCAATGATGGGTCTCCCCGGGGGGTTAGTCTGGTTCTTGTGAATTTTGGGTATGTGATAAAAATATGGGGTCCTGTAGAAGTCCCTCCGTAAGAAGGAGGCTTCATTTTTATTGATGATATTAGATTGGATAGCTCCATCGATAAGTGTGTTCATATCCTTTTGATATTCCAATAAAGGATCCGAGCTCAACTTATGGTAGGTGGAGCTGTCTGCAAGCAAGCGTTCTGCTTCTTTTATGTAATCTAATCTGTTTTGGATCACAATTCCGCCGCCCTTGTCGGCGGTTTTTATGATCAGATCTTTATTGTTTGTTAATGCTTTTAGGGCCATTTTTTCTTTTGTAGTGAGGCTACCGAGATTTGTAGTACTTGCTTCCCCCTGACTGCACATCTTTTTAAGGTCTGAAAATACCATATTATAAAATGTGGTGAGGTGTGGGCCTTTTGACTGGTATGGATAGAAAATCGATTTTGGTTTTAATCCAGAATGTATGACTGGTGGGGAGGTATGCAGATGTTGTGTAAAGAGATCTAACCCTGTATATGAATCATCATGATACAGATGCTCCAGCATCTCCATCATTTCTACATCAAAATCAAATACCAGTTCCTCGGCGGGGAGATCTACAGTACCTACTGGACAGGGGCTACTACCATTATTTTTATTTTTAGAATTTTTGATATGTAAAAAATCTATGTAATGTTAAATTTCTGATGTATCTATTCAGATCTTTGAACAAAATAAATGGGTCTGGTTTATTGGATGGAGAAAAATTAAGACCATGATTTAACAGGGAGACTTCTGCTGAGGACAAAGTATGTTGGGATAAATTAAAGATTTTGACCGTTTCCGGTTGTTGTTTATTTGTACTTCTATTTCTACTTCTTCCCCCTCTGCAGCCTCTCCGACGAACTTTCTTTTTGTCTGGGTAGCTGTAGAGGGGTTTGTGGATAAAAAAGATGGATTATCTAATGTACTGCAGGAACCAAATGTAATTGGTGTATTGATTGTATTTTGTGGAGCAGACTTGGGACCAATGGAGGGGATACTCGGTACTGAACAAATTGATGTTTGAGTTCCAGATAAAGGCATAGCACTATTAACACAGGGTACAGTGACAGTATTGCTAATGTTTGAAGTTTTTTGTCTGGGTTCATCTAATGGAGTAGAGATATCCATTTCTATTATCTGTACCGGGTTATTAATTTGTGAGGAGACTTTATTGGTGATAGCAGAAATACTATTTGTAGAACTAGGCTTAGAACGGTTATAAAATGAATTTAATTTGCTCAATAATTTGGCTTTTGGTGACTTGGTAACTGATTTCGTGATATCCTGTCGTTGTGTATGGTGATTTATGTGGAAAGAACACTCCGTGCCTCTGACTGTTTTGTGTTTCGAAGACGAAGCACGTGATGGTAACGAAGGATGGGGTAAAGATACTGAAGTAATGGAATGATTGAAAGGATCTAATTCCATTAACGACGGGATATGTGTAGATTTTTTCATCCATGTGAATACTTTTTTATTAGAATAATCTAAGATGTCCCGTCTGAATTTTCCTATTTTACTGAAAATAAGATCATTTTCTTGCTTTTTTGTATTGTTTTTAAGAATATCTAGCCAGGGGGGGGGGGATATTTTGTCCTGCATTAATTATATCTGTGGATAATGTTTCTACAGTTTTTTTGAGATTTTCAAACTTTTTTTCTCTATGCTTTACCAATATGGTCATCCACTTGGTAGTGCAAAATTCAGCCAGACTGCCCCATTCTTTAGCGTCCTCTGGTTCCAAAAAAGAGCAGTTTTTGAGAATGCGGAGACCTCGTGGTGAGATTCTATTTTTCAGATATTGGTTGAGAAAATATTTGTCCCACCATTGGGAGTTGGTGGAATGTATGAGACGTTCTAGTTTTTTGAATTTTCCGCATAATTTGTATCGTGCATTTTTATCCAAAATAGCGTCTGGACTAAAAATGGACGAGGGTAAGTAACTGTATAATTGGTCTAAAATGCTACATTTTATCGTTTCTATTTCCGTAATGAAATCCATATTAATGTACTCAGGGAAATGAACAATATTATAATGTGTGTGTATATGTACGTTTTGGTTATGTAATGTAATGATACGCTAATCCGAAAGGTGCTAGTGCGTAATGGAAGGCCAAAATTATTAAAATTATTAAAAAATCCAATCAGAAAATTATATATATGTATATATATGCACAATAGGAAGAGGAGGGGGGGAATGAAAGCAACAATAATCAATATGGGATAACAACAATAATCAATGTAGGATACACTAAAATATATATATATATATATATCTAGACAATATCTGGATACCAAAGATAAAACACTGATGTTTGCAGCCACTAAACACAAGCTTCAAAAGACAATGTACACAAGAAAGAAAAAACAAGCAGCGCAAGTCCCAATGTTCATGATCTATCAATGTTATCAACAAGAATGTCCTTTAGAGCAAACTGCTCTTTGTGAGATGTAAACAGTCTATATGCAGGGCAGCCTTTTAAGGTGAGGTGAAGCAACTCCAGATATGCAAAAAAGAAAAACAGGAAAAGGCGCCTCTTAGTAAAACTGTATATTTAATGATAACATTCCATTAAAGCCACTCACATGTAAAACTTAGTTAGTCCGGCGTGGGAAGCTTCAGTATAGCTATACGAGATTGCGTCCTCCTCTGTCACATAGTCACACTCCTTTCTCTTGCTGCCGGCCGGTCTGTGTAGCGCGGACTTCCGGGATCCAGTGAGACTCCAGAACGAGGCTTGGACATCCGCCGAGCAGTCGATAGGAGGACTGGGACGCTGGAACGCAAATCCAAATGTATTCTCTGTACTGCTGAAAAGCAACGCGTTTCGGAGCATGCGCACTAGAGCGCGCTCCTTTCTCAAGCTAAGGAGATGGTGTTACGTGGCATCATCTTCACCTTCAGGCAACACCCAGAAAATTTCAGAACAAAATGGGAATCATCATTCTCACAAAAGAGGCCGTTATGCCACATCATCCATGGACCAAGAAGATTCAATGGACTGACATCCTAATTCCTGATATCTCTTCATTTATTATACTAAGAGATGGTTCTCTATAAAAAACCTGTATTTATAACTGAATGTAACTGCATTCTGATAATCACACACTGTGTGGGATCATGTTACATTCCAGTTATATTTCTTATTACTTCTGATTCATATAGCCTTAGAATATATAAGTGAAATAAGGAAATTCTTGTTCAGTTATATATTTTCAGGTAATAACAATAGATTTATTACTTTTTAGGACAAATATGTTCAATAATCCAGAAGTAATGGAAGCTTTTTCTTTCTTTTCTTAAAACAAATATATTATTACCTAACTAGTTCCTAGAACTATGTTTTTGTTTATTCTAATCTGAAGCAATACAACCTCAATTTTATGAGTTAACATATCTAAACAGTTACCTATGAATAAAATATGTAATTGTTTACTCTAAAAAGGTTAAAATCCCAAAATAATTCAAACTATCTTCATCAATACCAAAGTTATTAACAGTACCTTTCTAACTGAATTATTTAGCCTAGGGCAAGACTAACCATATACAACCACCCTGGAATAAATAATTTCAACAAAAAACTATATTCTGCACTCCAATTAATGAATCATCATTTTGATGTCTTTTGACATAGCACTTCTCTCCTGTAAGCGGAAGATCCGTGTACCCCCATTAGCCCTCCTCATTCTCCCAACCATATTATGTGGGAGTGTGACAAAGGCACTTATTCCCCTGAGAGAGATATTTATTCTCTTTCACGGGTAAATTGTGATTACTTGCAAAAAATAATTTATACAATGTATCATCTAATCTCATATGTTTTTTGTTTACTCTTTACTCCAGAATTCACTGGTTTATTTTCTATCTTTTCATCTCTTCAGTCCACACAGGTTGATCTGCGCAGTCAGCTCTGCATAACAAAAAGTAAGTCAAAACTATTTGATCTGTTGCCATGGCACCACTGAATATACTTTCCCTGAATGTTCAGGGAATAAATGTCCCTCAAAAAAGGACCAAAGCCTTCCGTACTTTCCATAACAAGAAGGCTCACATAGTATGCCTCCAAGAAACACACTTCACCAAAGATTCTACTCCAAAATATATTTCTCCTTTTTATCAACAAATTTACACGGCTTCTGCCTGTACCAAACAAAGGGGTACTCTAATTGCATTTCACCGATCCACACCATTCACCTTATCATCAGAAATTAAAGACCCAGAAGGTAGATACCTGATACTCATGGGTTATATAATGGATACAGCAATCACGGTGATTTCCTACTACGCTCCTAACAAACAACCTACACCATTCCTCTCACATATATTACAAGTGATTAATACACACAAAATAGGAACAGTGATAATGTGTGGGGATTCGAACCAGGTCCTCCTCCCATTTCTAGATAAATCACCTTTTACACCATCCAAAATAACCTCTAGATTACCCTTTTCTCAACTTCTTTCCAAATACAATCTGGTAGATTCGTGGAGAGAAAGTAACCCAATGAAAAAGAAATTCACTTATTTCTCGCACCCTCATCAAACCTTCACCAGAATAGATCATATTTTTCTAACAATAGGAATGATACCAGAAATTATTGCATCAGATATAATTCCGATTCCGTGGTCTGACCATAATGCAGTATACACTACTATAGCCTCAGCCATACCAAAAGCGCATGACCCAACGTGGTACTTACCGGACATAATGCTCAAACACCCACTACATCAGATGGCCATTGAACAAGCTTTAAAGGAATACATATCAATTAATAATACAACAGACATTTCCCCAATAACACTGTGGGAAGCTCATAAGCCTGTCTTGCGTGGTACAATACAAAGACAAATGGCACTATTTAAACGGGAACGCAAAAATCTAGCAAAAAAACTAGAACTCAATTTTAATGCAGCCTACATATCATTCCAAGATAATCCATCTCAGAGTACAAAATCTCATCTGGAAAAATCTAGATTGGAATACGATCTATTTCTCACTGAGTGAGTTGATAAATCCCTCAAACGCTCCAAACACAATTTCTACATGAATACAAACAAACCAGGTACATATTTGGCTCGGGCATTAAATTCAACTAACAAATCTTTCAAACCAATACGTTTGAAATTATCAAAAAATGTTTATACTTGTAATCCAGTTAAAATAGTCCATAAATTTCACTCACATCTCGCAACTTTATACAAGACAAACAATGAATTTAATCCTACAGAGGCTGAATCCTTCTTCTCAAAAATAACCTTACCTGAGTTGTCTCAGAATCAAAAAAGCAGTTTGGATGAGCCTATAACTATAGATGAAGTTGCTAACGCCATAAAAGACCTAAAACTTAACAAAAGACCAGGCCCAGACGGCTACTCGGCTTTATACTATAAAACATTCTCAGAAATACTCTCTCCCATTCTCACTGAAACTTTTAGCAAACTTCTAGAAGACAATCTTTTCGGCAAGAAACACTAATGGCAATTGTTTGTATGATCCCAAAACCCCTTTCTGATGATACTTCCTGTGTGAATTATCGGCCTATCTCTCTGTTAAACCTTGATATTAAATTATTAGCAAAAATAATAGCAAAACGCCTCAATAGCATTATAGGAAAATTAATACATAGAGATCAAGTAGGCTTCATGCCAAATAGACAGGCAGGCGATAATATACGCAGGGCAGTGTTATTGGCACATATTGCTAAAAAACGGAAAATCCCTTTATGTTTTCCATCTCTCGATATTAAGAGAGCATTTGACACAGTATCCTGGCAATATATGCAATATTCATTACAAAAATGGGGTTTTGGACCCCACTTTTTAACATGGATCAAAGCATTATATAATAAACCCAAAGCCTATATAAAATATGCTGGATACAAATCTGATGCCTTTAATATCGAAAGAGGTACCCGACAGGGTTGCCCATTATCTCCCTTATTATTTGCCCTTATACTCGAACCCATGGCCCAATACATCAGAACAAACCAAACTATAACTGGCATTGAAGTAGGAGGTATTACACACAAATTATGTATATTTGCAGACGATATATTACTTTTTCTATCATCACCACAGGTCTCTGGTCCTAACTTAATACCAGCTCTTGATGGATTTGCAGCCCTATCCGGCCTTATGATTAATCCTAAGAAATGCCTAGTGCTTAATATTTCGCTCACAAACATGGAATTGATCCCGGCCAGGGCTGCACTCCCATTCACATGGGCAGAAAAATCAATCCCATATCTTGGAATTCATTTAACAGCATCTCATTCTGACTTATTCTCAACCAATTATCCTCCTGTATTAAGACAGATCACAAATCTAATAAAACAATGGTCGCAACTTCCTTTATCCTGGATAGGGAAGATTAATGCAATCAAAATGACTATTCTACCCAAATTGCTTTATCTATTCAGAGTCCTCCCTATTCCAATTCCTTCCTATTTTTTGAGAATAGTACAAAAAAGAGCAACTTCATTTATATGGGGCTCTTCTAAACCACGTATACCTATACACACACTACATCTTCCCAAAAATAAAGGAGGCCTGGGATACCCTAATTTTACTAACTACTACAGAGCAGCACATTTGGCCAGTCTGTCCAAATACCATGCAAAACAGGTAATCCCATTATGGGTATTTATAGAGGCTTCAGAAAATGACCCTCTATTAATATCAAACTTGTTATGGCTTGATCCTAAAGACCGCTTTAAAATTCATAATCCCATAACTAAACACTTCTTATCTCTCTGGGATAAACTAAAAACCAAATATCAGTTACAATCTGCACACAATCCTCTCCTTTCTTTTATCAGAAATCCGGCCTTTTATCCGGCATGGATCTGCCCAAATTCTTTTAAAGCTTGGACAACATCAGGCATTCAGACACTAAATGACTTCATAGCATCTAAATCATTCCTTTCATTCCCATCGCTTAGAGAAAAACATGATCTACCAAACTCTGAGATATTTAGATATCTCCAAATCAAAAATTTCTATACACCATTCCTAAAGGGGGATACACCATTATCCCAATTATCCGTTTTTGAATCAATCTGTACAAAAGATCCATTTGCTAAAGGTACAATTTCATCACTTTATAATCAATTATATGGAGTAGCAAATCTTAATAGACCCTCTTACGTCCAGAGGTGGGAGGAGGACCTGGGACGAACTTTAGAAGACACGGACTGGTCTAACATATGGCTCACAGCTAAGTCATCTTCACCCAACATCTTAGCACTGGAGACAAATTATAAAGTCCTAACTCGCTGGTACCTTGTACCCGCTAGAGTGGCAAAATATTCACCTAATACCTCAGCTCTTTGTTTTCGAGGATGCCCAGAAATAGGCACATATTTACACATATGGTGGACGTGCCCAGTAATCCAAACCTTCTGGAAGGAAGTCTTCGTGATTGCATCTAAAATATTTAAAAAAATAATACAACCAGATCCATATATAACTTTACTTAATCTAAAACCGGAATGGTTAACACTCTCTCAATTCAAACTTATGATCCAACTAATAACGGCTGCAAAACAAACAGTGGCCAAGGCATGGAAATCTCCTACATTGGTACTAGCAGAAACAATTCACAGAATGAATAATACAATGTCCCATGCTAAGATGGTAGCCATCGATCAAAATCAAATTCCAAAATTTGAAAAACTTTGGCATCCTTGGATAAAACAACAGTTCCTGTCAAATTTCAATGACTCTGTCCTGTTGCCATGGTAGCAGATTAAATGACTTACAGAGACACCCATTCTAAGGCTTCAAAGAGAACTAAAAAGAATAATAAACTGACGAGCGGGACAACCTTGTGGACCATACCTCTGCCTTTCTACCCTTTTTCTTCTTTCTCTTTCCTTTTCTCCACCTTACGATTAAAGCTCATTATCAGAATTTATTTGACCTATATACACTCTACCTGTAAACAATATGCATAGTAGGTATAAATCATTTAAATACCTACAAAAGTAACTAAGGAAATGATATATATCTTTAATTTAGGTTTACGTGAACCCAAGGTTTAATATTTGAAATTTCATGATATTTACCTATATAAACCCTACTGTAAAACAATGAGCTTACTTTATAGATCCTTGTAAACTTACTTTATGTATCTTTATAATATTGTATACTCAATAAACTTCTTTTGACAAGGAAAAATAATAATAATAATAATAATAATAATGCAGCTCTTTAATAATTACATGTATTTGTTTAATGAAAACAGTGTAAGAAGCTGAATGTGACCTGGTATCAGCCTCTTGTAGTCCTTGTACAGCAGGGCTGGAGTGTGAGAGAAAGAAGCAGCACAAGGAGCCAATCAGTGCATGTGTTGACAAGAAGCATGCTGATAGGAGTGAAAGTAAGAGTGACGGAGAGATGAGCTCATAACTGTGCTGCTTCTCCTTTCAGTATCCAGTCACAGACTGGGGGGGGAGTATAGAAAAATGCTAACCATAAGACTGAGGACATCTAGTGGGAGAAAAAAGTACAGGGTAAAAAAATCTCTGGAGGCAGTCAAATCTGTTTCTGTTATTTTATCCTTGAATTCTTTTTGCTGCCGAAGTAGTTTTTTTGCTTATTTTTTTTTTTAACTTAAACGTCTCAAAACAGTAATTTTTTATTTCACGCAATATTAGCTCAAAATGGACAAAATTTCTGTAAAAAATACACTAAAGCTAAATTTGATGCACACCAACGCAAAATATTACCAAAAGTATTGGGACGCCTGCCTTTACATGAGCTTTAATGGCATCCCCGTCTTAGTCTGTAGGGATCTATATTGAGTTGGCTCACCCTTTGCACCTATAACAGCTTCAACTCTTCTGGGAAGGCTGTCCACAAGGGTTAGGACTGTGTCTATGGGAATGTTTGACCATTCTTCCAGAAGCGCATTTGTGAGGTCAGGCACTGATGTTGGATGAGAAGGCCTCGCATGCTCCACTCATAATTCATCCCAAAGGCGTTCTATCAGGTTGAGGTCAGGACTCTGTGCAGGCCAGTCAGGTTCCTCCACCCCAAACTCGCTCATCCATGTCTTTATGGACCTTGCTTTGTATAAATAAAAATAAAAAACAGAAATAAAAAAAAAACCCACCACAAAGGCAATTGGATCAATTTCCTGGTCTTATCCATTCTTGCTTAGGCAAAAATTAAGATGGGGGGGGGCTAAAAAAAAAAAATCGGGTTTGTAAATATGGAAGGAGTTCTTGTCATGTACTGTAGTATATATCTATTAAAAAAGCATTGGTTAATAGACATGTGCATGATGAAAAAATGTGTTTTGTTTAGATTCGTTAATCTAGTTATTTTGTTTCATTGAATTCCGTTGATTCATTAAATTCGTATGAGGAATTCGTTTTATGTCTTTTTTGAATTTTCTAGGGAATTTAAAGTTTTTTCGTTTTTTTTTCGATTAGAAAAGTTTTAATAAAATTTTTTTAAATTAGTTTAGTTAATTTTTTTTTCGATTCAAATGTGGCAAAGTGAGCAATAGACATGTGTGGTTCGCTTCATTCCGAATAACTATTCGGACACATTTTTCGTTATTCAGATATATCCGAATACCCGAATTACAATATAAATGAATTTTAACGAATGCTCCAAATAACATCTGAATTTAGAAAATTTGGACTGAAATTCGAATTGAATTTGACATCAAATTCTATTCAAATTCAAACTGTAAACATATTTCTGAAATCAAAGACTGTGTGTGTTATAAGAGTACCATTTTGAAATAATACTGTTTTTGTTAAGCCAAAGGTGATTTAAAAAGTCATTGTAATCATTTGATGAAGATTTTTCTTTTGTTTGGTCACTTTGCCACATTTGAATAAAGAAAAAAAAAATCGAAAGTTTTCGATTCGGCCGATTGAAAATTTATCGATCCGAATGCTTCGAAACGGAAAAAAAAAAATCGGTAAATTGGAAGAAAATTCTAAAATTTCTGAACACGAATTCCGAATACGAATCCTGAATACGAATGGAACAAATCAACTGAATTTAACTAAACTAAATAACTAGATTAACTAATAGAAAGGAAGCAAAACAAATTGTAGTGCCATGCACATGTCTAGTGAACAAAGAAAAGAAAAATCTTCATCAAATGATGGACAAAAACAGCATTACAGCAGAACCTTGGTTTACGAGTAACGCGGTTAACGAGCTTTATGAAAGACGAGCAACTTTTTTAAATTCCAACTGGGTTTGCGAGTGTTGTCTCCCAAGCTAATGGGGTGTACAGTACCGCATTTGGCCAGAGGAGCGGACACTCGGAACGGTTCGGAGCCGTTCAGAGCCATTTGGAAATACTCAGAATCACTCGGGAATACTCGGAAACACTCAGAAATACTCTGTTCCTGAGTGTTTCCGAGCCTTTCTGAGTTCAGACGAGCTGTCCCTGAGTATTTCCGAGGCTCTCCGGCGCCCCCCCCCACACATCTGGCCACATGCGGTATTGCATGTAATAGAAGTCAATGTGGAACGAATTATCTTCATTTCCATTGACTTCTATGGGGAAATTCGCTTTGATATGCGAGTGCTTTGAATTACAAGCATTCTCCTGGAACGGATTATTCTCGTAATCCAAGGTTCCACTGTACTTTGAAACACTAATAACACATACTGTACAGTCTTTGATTTCATAAATATGTTTACAGTTCCAATGCAAATGGAATTTGATGTAACATTCGATTCAAATTTCAATTTGAATTTCGGAAATTCGGACGAATTTTGTTTCGTTATTCGGAGCATCCAAGTAAACTTTGTTTATATGGTAATTCAGATATATCCAAATCTCCGAATAATGAAAAATTCATATTTATTCAGAACGAAATGAACCGCACATGTCTATTGGTTAATCACTTGGTTAGCCCCAAAAATTCCTTTCTTGCAGACGGGGGGGGGGGGGGGGGGGGTTGCCAGGTGCAAGATGTGTCCCAGGAAGGAGGGACACCTCCTCCTCTTCCTTGCAATACAAGTCAGTGTGAGAAACCTGCACTGAGGGGGGTGTGGCCATCACTCAGCTCTGCCAGCATAGAGCACTGGAGTGTGAAAACAGGAAACAATATTTTCACTTAGAGAAAAAAGGTATTTTAAACAAATTCCAAATAAATATCTGTCACAAATCCTGAAAAGGGATAAAAACATTTATATATATATACATCAGCGTCTATGTTTTTTTTTTTTATGCGCTACAAATTATAACGGAATGAAAGCGATCGAAAATGTGCTTATACAAAGCGAATAATCCACTCACTGTATCTTGGAAGTCAACATTACTTCTGTAATCACTAATGCCCTTAAATTGGGTACTAAAAACAAATCTCATTTCAGTGATTGTGTAAGTCATTAAAGTTTATCATCACAAACTTTCAATATGTTGTTTATTTCCTATAAATTGGCTGGTGGTTAATGGAGATTTTTTTTTTTTTTTTATGAGAGAAGGACATTGACGCAATACAAAAAAGAATTAATGATCTGAAGGCATCAAAAACACAGAAGTATTTATGGAGTATTGTAGATAAGAGTCAAAACAATTCCACATGAGGGCAGATTTGAGTGTATTTTTGTCAAAATTAGCGAGAAACTGGCAGAGCTTAATAGGGGTGAGCTAGCCGATATGCTTCAGTCAGTGCCGGATCAGGCTGTGCTGGCGCCAGTCTGCCTGCAATTCTTTTTTTTCTTTTTTTTTTTTTTTTATATAAAGAGCTTTCTGTTCTAAAGGACTTTTTGTACTTTAGCCATCAAAACAAAAGCTTGAGCACAGAGTATCCACTGTAAGTATTTATTGTACATCTTCCATGTAGCCACTCCGCTACCAGCTTGCAAAGCTTTGTGCAGGAAAAAATCATTCAGATTCAAGGTTTGTAATGGTGAGCATTTTGAAAAGATCATAAAAATAAGTAATAAAAAAAAAAAGTAAAAAAATATATAAATATATATATATATATATAAAAACACACACACAGTATCTCACAAAAGTGTGTACACCCCTCACATTTTTGTAAATATTTTATTATATCTTTTCATGTGACAACACTGAAGAAATGACACTTTGCTACAATGTAAAGTAGTGAGTGTACAGCTTGTATAACAGTGTAAATTTGCTGTCCCCTCAAAATAACTCAACACACAGCCATTAATGTCTAAACCGCTGGCAACATAAGTGAGTACACCCCTAAGTGAAAATGTCCAAATTGGGCCCAATTAGCCAGTTTTCCCTCTCCCATGTCATGTGGCTCGTTGATGTTACAAGGTCTTGGTGTGAATGGGGAGCAGGTGTGTTAAATTTGGTGTTATCGTTCTCACTCTCTCATATTGGTCACTGGAAGTTTAACATGGCACCTCATGGCAAAGAACTCTCTGGGGAACTGAAAAAAACTATTGTTGCTTTACATAAAGATTTTCTATGCTATAAGAAGATTGCCAAGACCCTGATACTGAGCTGCAACATGATGGCCAAGGCCATACAGCGGTTTAACAGGACAGGTTCCCCTCAGAACAGGCCTTGCCATGGTCGACCAATGAAGTTGGGTGCACTTGCTCAGCATCATATCCAGAGGTTGTCTTTGGGAAATAGACGTATGAGTGCTGCCAGCATTGCTGCAGAGGTTGAAGGGGTGGGGGGTCAGCCTGACAGTGCTCAGACCATACGTATGGTCTGCATAGTTGTCATTCCATAAGGAAGCCGCTTCTAAAGATGATGCACAAGAAACCCTGCAAACAGTTTGCTGAAGACAAGCAGACTAAGGACATGGATCACCGGAACCATGTCCTGTGGTCTGATGAGACCAAGATAAACTTATTTGGTTCAGATGGTGTCAAGCGTGTGTGGCGGCAACCAGGTGAGGAGTACAAAGATAAGTGTGTCTTCCCTACAGTCAAACGTGGTGGTGGGAGTGTCATGGTCTGGGGCTGCATGAGTGCTGCCAGCACTGGGGAGCTACAATTCATTGAGGGAACCATGAATGCCAACATGTACTGTGACTTACTGAAGCAGAGCATGATCCCCTTTCTTCGGGGACTGGGCCGCAGGGCAGTATTCCAACATGATAACGACCCCAAAACACACCTCCAAGACAATCACTGCCTTACTAAAGAAGCTGAGGGTAAAGGTGATGGACTGGCCAAGCATGTCTCCAGACCTAAACCCTATTGAGCATCTGCGGGGCATCCTCAAACAAAAGGTGGAGGAGCGCAAGGTTTCTAACATCCACCAGCTCCGTGATGTCGTCATGGAAGAGAGGAAGAGGACTCCAGTGGCAACCTGTGAAGCTCTGGTGAGCTCCATGCCCAAGAGGGTTAAGGCAGTGCCGGAAAATAATGGTGGCCACACAAAAATTGACACTTTGGGCCCAATTTGGACATTTTCACTTAGGGGTGTACTCACTTCTGTTGCCAGTGGTTTAAATATTAATGGCTGTGTGTTGAGTTATTTTGAGGGGACAGAAAATTGACACTGTTATACAAGCTGTACACTCACTACTTTACATTGTAGCAAAGTGTCATTTCTTCAGTGTTGTCACATGAAAAGATATAATAAAATATTTACAAAAATGTGAGGGATGTGCTCACTTTTTGAGATACTGTATATATATATATATATATATATATATATACATGTATATATATATATATATATATATAGCGGGTAAAATAAGTATTGAACACATCACCATTTTTCTAGGCAAATATATTTCTATATTTCTAAATGTGCTATCCGTGAAATTTTCACCACATGTCTGTAACAACCCCCCGCTTACCTGCAATCAGAAGTTGCACTCCACAGTAACTCCAATTTGGCACTAGATAAGCAGGCGGTAGGGGCATGTTTCGAAGTGTCAGAACTTTTCTGTAAAAACAGCTGGGAATGGGTCATAAAAACAGTATTTAGTGGTGACAACACTGGACCTTGCTCGTGCCAAGTGTGTTGGCTATTCTCCACTCAAAGAGGAGGCTAACAACGGACGATGCAGTAGAACAATAGAAAGTGCCTGAACAAGGACTTTTATTGCAGGATTATGAAATATTATTAATTGAAAGATACAAATTTAAAAAAAAAATGACTTTTGAAAATACAATATCATACTCAAGTTGTCACCTATGTCAGGGCACCTTCAGTGTCACCTACATCTCCTTCCTCTTCCTCTTTCTGTAGGGGTTTCCCAAAGCTCTGTCCTCAAACCCCTTCCATTTCCTATTTATAGCTTCTCCCTGGGCCAGCTGATAACCTCATTAATGCTATTTTAATCACTTGACCTCTGGAAGATTTACACCCCCTTCATGACCAGGCCGTTTTTTACGATAGGGCACTATGTTACTTTAACTGACAATTGCGCGGTCAAGCGACGTTGTACCCAAATAAAAGATGTTTGTTTTTTTTCCCCACGAATAGAGCTTTATTTTGGTGGTGTTTGATCACCTCTGCGTTTTTTATTTTTTGTGCTATAAACAAAAAAAGACCAATTTAGAAAAAAAAATTTTTTTTTTATTTTCTGCTATAAAACATATCCAATAAAAAAAAATGAAAAAAATCGAATTTCTTCACAGAAGTAGGCCAATTTATATTCTGCTACATATTTTTGGTAAATAAAAATCTCAATAAGCGTATATTGATTGGTTTGCACAAAAACTTGTGGGATATTTTTATCTTATTTTATTTTTACTTTTTTACTAGTAATGGCGGCAATCAGCGACTTATAGCAGGACTGCAATATTGAGGTGGACATTCTGACACTGGCGCTTTTTAAACCTTTTGGGGACCAGTGACACGAATACAGTGATCAGTGCTAAAAATATGCGCTGTCACTGTAATAATGACGCTGGCTGGGAAGGGGTTAACATCAGGGGCAATCAAAGGGTTACAAAAAAAGATAAAAAGAAGAGGGCGCACCAGCCTTGTGCATTATCCTAAGATAATTTATTGCTAAAAATACAGTAAAGTACTACTCACAAACCTGTGATGAATAAAAGCCTGTAGAAGCCACTAAAACGTGGCAATCAGTCCTGGAACCGACCGTTTCCAGAGCAGAGCAGAGGGGAAGACCTCACAACCACTGCTGGTTGACGCGTTTCGAAGGAGTACCTTCTTCCTCAGAGCGATCAAAGGGTTAACTATGTGCCTAGCCAGTGTTTTACCATACTGTGGGGGAGGTGCTTTTACTAGGCGAAGAGATGGAATTTAATCCCTGTTTTGCATGAACACAGAATCCATTCCTTCCCCCTGTCAGAACGATGATCTGCCCTGTTTCATATGCAGACCGCTGTTCTGCCTCTCTGTTCGATGATCAGCTGGTGATCACAGTGGGAGCGAGCCGCCAGCGGCACACATGCGCGCCTCCTACTCAGAAAAGCTGTATCACTTATCTATATGTAATCCAGCGCAGAGGTGCCCCCCTGTAGCTGTATAACTGCAATAGAGCGGACCTTAAGTCTTTAAAAACAATATCCAGTAAAGTCCTCGGGAAAATTATGAATCTTTTTTACCGACTCATTGATAACTTTGCATGGCTTTCAATACCATTCCTATACTGAGGAAATCCTAATATATCTCTCTGTCCCTGGCGTTTACATTGCAAGCCCTCATGAGTAGGGCCCTCCTAATCCTCCTGTATTGAATTGTATTGTAATTGTATTGTCAAGCACAATCTGCACTCCATTAGCTTCAAATGAGGGCCAAGTAACACAACAGGGGTTGAGATCCTTGAGAACCCATCTTAAAGATAATATACCACGTGATGTGGGGTGGGGTGGGGGGGGTTAGCTTTTTGTCCCCTTTGTGATATAAATTGTGAATAAAGTTTTAAAAGTAAAAATAAAAGTTACGCTTAACCCCCCCAAAACTTTTTGAGACCCATTGGGTGTACCTATATATGAAAATCTCCCTTTTTTGATACACATGTTACTGTATATATTTCCTCGCATGTTGGAGTGAGATCAATAATTCTAGGTTCATTATTTTTGGTTAACTCTAAACTGATGAACTAAAAAAAGAAAAAAAAAATGTGCTAGGGCTCAAATGCTGAACATTGTACAGCAGCTAGCACTATACAGTACTCAAATACAAAGTACTAAAAAAAAAATATTCAAAAAGTGCAGCGCTAAAAGTTCCCTCAACAGTTAAACATCTATTAATATTAAATGAAATAATAAATACTTGTACGCATGTGAGAATAAATCTGATCCACTCCCATCGCAATTAAATAGTGCAAACGATGTTAATATGAAAATAATATGTGAAATAAATATAGTTACGTAGTTACATTGTTAGTCAGGTTGAAAAAAGACACAAGTCCATCTAGTTCAACCAAAACAAAATAAATAAAAAATACAATCCCAAATACCCAAACCTATACCCACAGCTGATCCAGAGGAAGGCGAAAAACCCCAGCAAAGCATGATCCAATTTGCTACTGCAGGGGAAAAAATTCCTTCCTTATCCCCGAGAGGCAATCTGATTTTCCCAGAATCAACTTTACCTATAAATATTAGTACCCAGTTATAGTATGTACATTTAGGAAAGTATCCAGGCCTTTTTTAAAGCAATCTACTGAGTTGGCCAGAACCACCTCTGGAGGGAATCTATTCCACATTTTCACAGCTCTTACTGTGAAGAAACCTTTCCGTATTTGGAGATGAAATCTTTTTTCCTCTAGACGTAAAGAGTGCCCCCTTGTCCTCTGTGATGACCTTAAAGTAAATAACTCAACCCCAAGTTCACTATATGCAACACTTATGTATTTGTACATGTTGATCATATCCCCCCTTAATCTCTTCTCAAGAGAGAATACATTCAGTTCCTCTAATCTTTCCTCATAGCTGAGCTCCTCCATGCCTCAGTTTGGTTGCCCTTCTCTGCACTTTCTCCAGTTCCCCAATATCCTTTTTGAGAACTGGAGCCCAAAACTGAACTGCATATTCCAGATGGGGGTCTTACTAATGATTTGTACAGGGGCAAAATTATATCTCTCTCTCTGGAGTCCATACCTCTCTTAATACAAGAAAGGACTTTGGAAACCGCAGCTTGGCATTGTATGCTATTATTGAGCTTGTGATTTACCAAAATGCCCAGATCCTTCTCCACTATGGATTCCCCCAGTTGCACTCCTCCTAGTATGTATGAGGCATGCATATTCTCAGCCCCCAAGTGCATAACTTTACATTTATTAACATTAAACCTAATTTGATACTTAGTTGCCCATTTAGACAGTGCATTGAGGTTGGCTTGTAAATTGGAGACATCCGTAAGGACGTTATTCCACTGCATAGCTTGGTGTCATCTGCAAAGACAGAAATGTTACCTTTAATCCCAGACCCCATATCATTTACATATACTGTAAGTCCCAGTGAAGAGCCAAGGTGAAAGTTGATCTTCATAAAAAATAGAACAGAGGGAAATGTGGGTCCTAAAAGCCTTCAGGTCCACAAAAAGGTCACCATCGCACACCACCCTAGTGCAACAGGTTGGGGGCTTATCAGATTGGAATGAACCCCAACCAAAATCGGTCAAACAGCGCTTGAAAATATAGGGCAATATAGGGAAGTCTGTGGTCATTTTTTGCAGGCATGCAGAAATTTAAAGCTTGCCATGTTGGGTATCTATTTACTCTGTGTAACCACATCTTATACAATACACAATATTAGGAATTGGGACACCTGCCTTTACACGCCCATGAACTTTAATGGCATTCCAGTCTTAGTCCGTAGGGTTCAATAATGAGTTGGCCCAACCTTTGTAGCTATAACAGCTTCAACTCCTCAGGGAAGGCTGTCCACAAGGTTTAGGAGCGTGTCTATGGGAATGTTTGATGATTCTTCCAAAAGCGCATTTGTGAGGTCAGGCACTGATGTTGGACGAGATCCAAACACTGGTCCAAATCATTTGGTGGAAGGGGGATTATAGTGTGGGGTTGCTTTTCAGGGGTTGGGCTTGGCCTCTTAGTTCCAGTGAAGGGAACTCTTAAGGCATCAGCATACCAAGACATTTTGGACAATTTTAGGCTCCCAACTTTGTGGGAACAGTTTGGAGATGGCCTCTTCCTGTTCCAACATGACTGCGCACCAGTGCACAAATCAAGGTTCAGAAAGACATGGATGAGCGAATTTGGGGTAGAGGAACTTGACTGGCCTGCGCAGAGTCATTATCTCAACCCGACAGAACACCTTTGGGATGAATTAGAGCGGAGACTGCAAGCCAGGCCTTCTCATCCAAAATCAGTGCCTGACCTCACAAATGTGCTTCTGGAAGAATGGTCAAACATTTCCAAAGACACACTCCTAAACCTTGTTGACAGCCTCCCCAGAAGAGTTGAAGCTGTTATAGCTGCAAAGAGTGGGCCAACTCAATATTCTGTGCGTCTGTCTGTACTGACAGACGCACCCGGTGCTTACCCATCGTTATTGACAGGAAGAGACTCTCATGGTTAGGAGCCACGCTATCCGCCTCTGCATATTCTTGCCCTGCTATTGTGTGGTCAAGTTCCTCTGTTGGCATTATCCGGTTGGGATCTGGCACCCATGGATTTTTTGCACCAGTTGGTACAGTAGATGACGCCTGGCAATGGTGGTGATTGCTCTGATTTTAGACTTGCACCAGTAGTTCAAATGAATCAGTGATGTCGTTTTATGCCCTGATGAAGCGAATTTCTTTGTGAAACATGTTGGCTGACAGTCACGAATGAATTCTGAACATAACACTGGATGGTCATACTTCTTTATATATGTCATGTTTGTTTTGCATATTTTAATAATTCAAATAAATATTATATTTTATTTATTTTACTGATCTCTGCCTACTAGAAAATAGACGTACTATCTCCCCCTAAAAATCCCATTTCCTCCTTGAAAGAGTACCATCTTTCGTTTTATCCGTTTTGCTAATATAGTGTATATTTTACAAAAAAATGGGTGATATATTGCATCTTTGTGCTCTTAAACTAACGTAAATGTATTTTCTACTGAAATTTTGCGCTTGATAAACTGTTGCACTAATATCGTATGACATAGAAAATTGCAACTACTACCAGTTTATTCTCCACGGTTTCTACTTTCAGAAAATATATAATGTTTGGGGGTTTAACTTATCTTTAGGCCTAAAAAGATTTTTTAAACATGTGTGCAAAAAACGCAAAAGCGGCTCTGGCAGTGACAGTTTGAAAGCACTGTTGGTGCATGTATATTTATAATATTATTAATGAGGGTTCAGTGATTAGGTTTACATATACTTTAGTAAAAGCTTCTGCTTTCCAGTTAGGGATGGCTCAGCAATAGAGACACTTAGGAAACATTTGTTCTTTGTTCTTGTCTTAGGCACCAAAAGCCAGACCACAACAAAACCAATCGGTGATTAATCTTACTTCCGCAACCTATAATTGAAATACCCTTTGGTGTGGACTCTAATCAAAGGCAGCCACTTTTCTGTACAGGTGTGATGAGAAGCCGCCTAAAATAAAAAAGTCTGGGAAGAAAAAAGCAAAGTAACACGCAATTCTTATCAAACCATGATCCCAAGGAAAGTGCAAATGGCTTCATTTAAGATTATCATGAGGATTGTCTTCAAAAGAATGCTTCTGGAAGTGAGATAATAAATATCGACTTTCAGATTTTTGGTGATAATAGTATGTCCTTAAAATGACTTTATTTATCTAATATAGTTTTCAGCTTTATAAGTCATAGAGCTGCTTACACTGGCCGAGCGGGAAAAAAAAAATACTTTTAGAGAGGTCCCTGAAATAAAATGGAAAAACAATCTCTGTTTTCTGGCATAAAAGGACTGCGCAGGGATTACTCAGTCTGATAAAATGAACAGGAGCCATAAACTACATGCTTCTCTTCTAGTGAAGTGACTAATTCAAGCACTGCTAGAGATAGCTGGAAAGTATGAAAGTATATAGGCAAAGAAGGAATATTTGAAAGCTGACAATGCTGTGATCTTAAATTAGGGGTCTCCAAACTTTTCAATACGAGTAACATACAGTTGTGTGCAAAAATATTTGCCCCCTTTCTGATTTTTTATTTTTTTGCATATTTCTCACAATTAAATGATTCAGATCATCAAACAAATTTTAATATTACACAAAGATAACCATAAATAATAAATCCAAGATGCAGATTTTAAATTATTATTTAATTTATTAAGGGAAAAAAGCTGTTCAAACCTGCCTGGCCCTATGTGAAAAAGTAATCCCCCCCCCCCATGCTGAATCATGAATGAACTGTGATTAACCACAATTTTTTGGAAAGCTGAGTTCAATTTCACTTGCCACACCCAGGCCTGATTATTGCTAGACCTGTTGAATCAATAAATCACATTAATAGAAGCTGTCTGACAAAGTGAAGCATGCTAACAGATCACAAAAAGCCACACATCATGCCACAATCTAAAAAAATTCAAGAACAGAATAGAAAAAAAATACTGTACATGTATCAGTCTAGAAAGGATTTCAAAGCCATTTCTAAGGCTTTGGAACTCCGGTGAACCATGGGAGAGCCATTATCCACAAATGGAGATAACTTGGAACAGTGGTGAACCTTCCCAGAGTGGCCGGCCTACAAAAAATACTCCAAGAGCATGACAACAACTCATTCAGGAGGTCATAAAATAACCCAGAACAACATCTAAAGTACTGCAGGCCTCAGTTGCCTCAGGTTAGATCAGTGTTCATGATTCAACAATAAGAAAAAAAAATAACAAAAAACATCTTGATTATTCCCAAAACTTTTAGGCAAATATTCTGTGGACTGATGAGACAGAAATTTAACTTTTTGGAAAGTGTGCGTCCCATTACATCTGGCATAAAACTAATACAGCATTTCATAACAAGAACATTATACCAACAGTCAGACATGGTGGTGGTAGCGTGACGGTCTGGGGCTGCTTTGCAGCTTCAGGACCTGGGCGACTTACCATAATAGTAGGAATCATCATGGAACCATGGATTCTGAGTTCTATCAGAAAATCCTAAAGGAGAATTTCCGGCCATCAGTTCGTGACCTCAAGCTCAAGTGCACTTGGTATATGCAGCAGGACAATGATCCAAACACAACAGCAAGTCCACCTCCAAATGGTTCAAACAAAGCAAAATTTAGCTGTTGGAGTAGCTTAGTCAAAGCCCGGACTAAAATTCAATTGAGATGCTGTATCATGACCATACTCAACCATTCATGCTGGAAAACCCTCCAATGTGGCTGAATTAACACAATTCTACAAAGAAGAGTGGGCCAAAATTGCTCCACAGCAATGTGAAAGACTCATTGCCAGTTATCACAAACACTTGATTGCATTTGTTGCCGCCAAGGGTGACCCAATCAGTTAATAAATTAAACCATCATTTAAAAACTCAATTTTTTAGTAGTATGTTTAATAGAGAAGGTTTGATCCAATATCGCCTCCCAAACTTGCTCATCAATGCGTTTCACTACATTTTAGCTTCCTCAGAACAGATACTGGGTAGGTGCTGGTATATTTAAAAACAGAGCAAAAAAGAAATGTATATAAGTATTACATATTGTATACATCTGTATAGGCACAACAGTAATTACTTCAACACATATCCAGGAGAGATACATATAGACATTACAACACATATGGAAAACAACAACCAAACCAAAACATAAAACATATATATTTTCAAAACAATTGTTTAGGGGAAGAAGGTGAATCTTTGGAATTAGATCTATTAATATATAAACTATATAAAGCACTAGAGAAAAAAATCTGGCCTGTATTGGCACTATACATTTTTAACATGATATATTGATGAGGATATAAACCCAAGTTGTTTGAGAATCCAAATATGTCCTAATTTACATAATATGTCTCCAGCCTTTAAAAATGCATGGGAACAAAACTTACAAAGATGCACCAAAAAGATGATGAACTTACTAGTTGCTGAATATAGGAAAAATATCAAATCAATAACCTTAAGGATCTAATTTTCACAAGGTACGTCTAGATGCCATGGGAGAAATCGTAATCCTCAAAAGAAACCCTTCAGTCATAGTAATGGACGCACGCGAGGTGGTAAGAAAAGGCTTCTCGACGATTGTCACCCAGGGGGGCAACATGGAAACACTCGGCCTAATCTTAATGAGGAGGGCTGGAGCACACTTACCAATAAATCTACTACACAAGGAGGTGAACATCATAATAGGGGCAATCCAAATTCTGCACAATCTTCCTCTCTCTCCGGCACATCCATACCGTTTTTTTCCGGCCCAAAAGGAAGGGGTGGCTCGTCCACCAAAAGAGAGGAAACTAAGCAGCAACCTAGATCCAACTGTAGTCAAGACCACATAAGGGACACTGCCCTTAATGTGATCAATCTTTCTGGCTATAAGTTGACCCCTGCAGAAATAGAGACATTGGGCTTGGGTTTAACATTCTGTCCCACTCAGGAAATAGACCAATTGGAGACTATTAAGGACCTTAATTTGTTTGCCCACAAGTTGACCTATAAATACTTATTTGATCGAGACAGAAAAAATAAAAGATAAAGACAAAAAACGTAGGGATCAATGGAAAACCTTCTCAGTAAGGTACTTTCGGGCACTAAGAGACCTCACGGATCTCTTGGAGGAGAACGAAAGATATGATCAACAGTTACAGACCCCCCAAATTATGGATAGGGATGTAATCCCCAATGTTTATACAGATAACACCTCTCACACCTCTATGAAAAATAAATCAGAGAAATTTCCCCCATTACAAACGAATTCTAATATCTGGGCATTTGTTACACAGGTTACCAATAGAAATAGAAAGATTACAAATTTATCCTCACAATGTGGACAATTTATCTGCTCTTCAGAAACAGGCCTTACAAAAACTCTGTTCACAAGAGGAAATCGTCATTAAACCTTCGGACAAAGGGGGTAACATTGTCCTTATGGACAAGGCCCAATATATTGCCATGTGTAACAAAATCCTAGATAATGAGGATTGGTACAAAAGGATCCCCATAGAACATGTTAATAAAGTTCAGGATGAATTTCATTTACATTTTACTTTCATCAAGGAGTCATCACGAGATCTATATGAGGCTCTCCTTGTTAAATATCCTGTCATACCCACCTTACCTTCCTTACCTAAGATGCACAAGGATCTGGTGTGTCCTCCTTGAAGACCTATTATATCTAGGAATGGTGCCTATACTGAACAAGCTAGCCAACTAGTCACGATAAATATCTTCGTCCTCATGTCATGTCACTTCCTTCCTATGTTCAGAACACACCAGATCTTTTGCGATATCTAGAAAACATCCAAATACCTACTGATACCATCCTAGTGGCCATTGATATCCCACATTCCTTATGCCTTTCAGTTATACAAGATTTTTTTAAGTGAGAGGACACAGAACTCTTGGTCCTTTAGTTAATCCTCTCAATTTTTGAACACATTTTAACATGTAATGTCTTTACTTTCAATGACTCCCACTACCTCCAGGTGCAGGGGGTTGCAATGGGGACCTCCTGTGCCCCATCGTATTCCAACCTGTACCTGGGGGGGTGGGAATGTATGCTGTTTTCTGAGGAAAAATATGCCAAATATTGGGATTCGATCTTAATGTGGAACCGATATATAGATGACGTCCTGATGCTCTGGACTGACTCCACTAATAACTTGGCTAATTTCATGCTTGATTTAGGCCACAATGCATTTAATTTAAAATTCACTATGCATCAAAGTAAGCAATCTATCCCCTTTTTGGATATCACAGTTGTGATTGAAGATGGAAACATCAGTACTACTATATACTGCAAGGAGACAGCAGGGAATACCCTCCTACACGCTAGCAGTTTTCATACTACCTCTCTCATTAATAGTATCCCCTACGGTCAGTATCTCAGGTTGCATAGAATCTGCTCCAATGACACCCTTTTCAAGCAGGAAGCAGATGAACTACGGGACCGTTTGTCCATTAGGGGATACTCGAAAACCTCCCTTAAGAAAGGCTTCAATTGAACACAGAAGCAGACTAGACAGGAAGCCTTATGTAAAAGATCTCCCAAAAATTAGGAGGATATCATCCGTGTTATCATCACTTACAATCGTCAACACTCATGTATACGGAAAATTTTGAAGAAACACTGGTATCTTCTTACCAATGATTCTATTCTTTGTAAATATACAGGTTCTCAACCTAACATCACTTATAGGTGGGCAAGGTCACTCAGGGACAGATTAACACAAAGTCATTTTGTAAATGCAGTGAGGTGAGGACACCACCTTGAGAGGGACTTGGCAATGTGCCTCATGCACTTTTTGTCCATGGATATATGAGATTCATGCAATGTATTTGCCCAATGGCAGATTGCATTCTGTTGTATACCACGTCAACTGCCAGACGGAGGGCGTGGTGTACATTATTAAAGTAAGTGGATAAAACCTTGTGAGCTGCCACACTCCTACCCTAAAGTCAAAAACTAGTAAAAATATAAAAAAATGAAATAAATAAAAATATAAATGTAAAAAAAAATGCAATAAATAATAATAATGATTAAAAAATATCTATCTATCTATCTATCTATCTATCTATCTATCTATCTATCTATCTATCTATCTATCTATCTATCTATCTATCTATCTATCTATCTATCTATCTATCTATCTATTTATCTATCTATCTATCTATATAGATATATATATATATCTATATGGATATATATATATCTATATAGATATATAGATATATATATATCTATATAGATATATATATCTATATATCTATATAGATATATATATATATATCTATATATATAATAAAAATAAAAATAAACAACTGACAACACTACCCACACTTCCCAAATGACAATACAAACTGATATACCAAATGGGCGGCGCTAAAAATAAAATGAAATAAAATGAAAATATGAAATTAGATAACTATTAAACGAATACCTAAATGCATATATCCTATGATGTAAAGGTAATAAAGTCAAACACAAAGCATGAAGATATCATCATCATTTTTTTTGTTTATGTCTTTTGACTTGAAATATTAAAATTTTTTATGCAATACACGGAGCATGTGCACTTTTCTTATATAGTTTTGGATACTGCATGAATATATTACTATCACGTTCTATGTTTATGTTTTTATAATGAACTTTTTATATTATTGAGGATTTGTGTGCATCACAAGGAGCACGTGCACTTTATTTATACTTAATGTTTGACTTTATTACCTTTACATCATAGGATATATGCATTTAGTTATTATTTAATAGTTATCTAATTTTATATTTTCATTTTATTTCATTTTATTTTTGGCGCCACACATTTGGTATATCAGTGGTGTACATCATGCTCTGCAAATGCAGCAGCTTCTACGTGGGGAAAACTAAATGTGCCTTTTTTTGCGCCAAATAAAATATCATATATACTACATCAATAGCTATCAATTGTTAACCCCAATAGGAAGCCATGTAAATCAAATGCACGCTGGTGATGATAGCGTAGTCAAGTTTGTAGCATTAGAACACATTCCAATGAACCATTAAGGTGGTGACCATGATAAAAAGATCTTACAGAGGGAAATGCGCTGGATTCACTCCTTATCTGCCACTGCATCTCCCGGCCTTAATGATGCCATGAGTTACAAATCATTCTTGTAATGGAAGGTACATCTTTAATTCTTTCCTAGTAAACGGTGCTATTTGTATTTATAGTAGATGTAGACACCCTGGACTGAGACAAGAAATAGGCCCGGGCATTTTAAACTGGGCAGCCTAATCCCTTGGGGGAGTAGGTTGGAGATATGGGGCGGGCGTTCGTGGGGGTGGTTGGTGACCAGATATTCATCCTGAGAGACATCCCAATACAGCAAAGATACATCCCCAAACCAGCAAAGAGATGGCTCCAGACCAGCAAAGAGACAGCCCCTGGCCAGCAAAGAGATGGCCTCAGACCAGTAAATAGACGGCCCCAGACCAGTAAAGAGACACCAGCGGCTGTAAACAGACAGCCGCCCCATACCTGTAAACAGACAGCCCCATACCTGTAAACAGACAGCCGCCCCATACCTGTAAACAGACAGCCCCATACCTGTAAAGAGACAGCTGCCCCATACCTGTAAAGAGACAGCTGCCCCATACCTGTAAACAGACAGCCCCACACCTGTAAACAGACAGCCCCATACCTGTAAAGAGACAGCTGCCCCATACCTGTAAAGAGACAGCCGCCCCATACCTGTAAAGAGACAGCCCCATACCTGTAAAGAGACAGCCCCATACCTGTAAAGAGATAGCCCCAATCCACTCCCTTTCCCCGCCATTACAGAGTGGGACTTTGTATGTCGCACTGGAACATATTAGGGTTTTTTTCACTGCACTCACCCTCCTCCTTGTGCAGCCATCACAGTGTCACGGCCTGTGTTAGGGGAGAGGCCGCTGTCTCCTTGAGTGCAGCTATACCTCCAGCGTGGCCGACCCGCAAGGTGTCTGTCCCCTGCAGGCGCTTCCTGCATGTCACAGGAACTTTCTTTCCCGCCTCCTTCTGCACCTTGTAGGTGTGCTGGCGCCGGCCCTGCTTTAGGAATGCCCATATAGCGGCATGCGAACGGCGGCCGGGGTCTGTGTTAACCCTGTCCGGGCTTCGGCCGCCTCTTACCTCCCACTGTGCGGCCCAGTCATCAAGAGGCCACTCTTTCTAAAACATGCAGCCCAGGGACCGTAGCCCACCGGGCAAAAGCCCATTGTGCCCTATGGCTAGTCTGGGCCTGGATGTAGACTCTCTACAATGGCTTAATTTTATGCTCAATTTGTCATGTCATTGGTCCACTTTGATGTTCTGATTATTTATTTATTTTTATTTTTTTATTGCTTGTTTGGTGTCCCTGTATATGGGACTAGTTTATGTTCATTTATTCCCTCATGTAATCATATTAGTGATACTGGTTAGTTGCTATGTGCAAGAGTTCCCTGGGCCGACATCTTGAGCTATTTGTGTTCTGTACTGATTGGGGGATGTGTTTTTTGTTTTTAATTTGTTTTATAATGTGGCCTGACATATGGAGGAGTGCCCCTCTAGCTGTTACTCTGCATCAGATCTACATTTGTAGCCAGCTGCTTTCTTGGCTTGTATGTGGCTGGTTCCCCTGTTTGTGATGACTGACGGGCTAATGTCCAATGCGGCGCATGTGTCGTAGCTTAGACACTATCGGTGGGTATCCGTCTCACTAGGTGCCAGTATTGTTCCTTGCTTGCTTGCAGCTAGATGGCACGGTGCATGCGCGACACTCATGATGTCACCCACTGCCGGGTCAGTATTCTCTTCTTATCCCCACCCTACAGAGATGGGTATCTGACGCTGGCCATGCTGACGTGCACGCCAGAGTACCGACGCCACCCTATTTGCGTCTCCTCTTCCCCATTTGCAGCCTATCCCTATCACCTATCGCTGGCTGAATACTATTAGGGGCGCGGTTTTTCGCCACGTGACGACGTGATGCGTCACATGATAATGTACTTTGCCGCCAAACTCGCGCCGTCATGCCCACCAAACACATTACATCCTGTATTTAAGCTGCCGGGACAAATGCCTGGGTCACACTCTGGGAGGACAGCCACACATTTTTGAGCAGCTCTTAGGGGTAAGCTGAAGCCTTGGGATGCTAATTATATGAATTACTAGTGAACTAAACCATTTGATTCACTCTGATTTCCCAATTCATTTATATATTGTTGCAGACTTACCATTGGTTACTCTGTGCTAACTGCCAGGGCCTTAATGACAGACCCCCCCCCCCCCCAAATGGGGATATCTGCCATACTAATATGACATAGGTGGGTCCTCTTTATCTAACCTACTCATTAATTAGATCTTATGTTCTCTTTATGGCTTACACCTGTGTTGAGTAGTTCTTTATATTATTTCCCCCCAGATGCTGATCTGTCCTCTTATGTTTGGAGATGTCTTTGTATTTATCTGACACTTAAGTTAAAGTATCTCAGGTTCAATAAACTTATGCTTTCAGTAAGTGCTACTTACCAATAGTGTTTCATCCTTTACTTAACTATGTGTCTGGCTAATTGTTGACACTGTCTGTATTTTTAGATACCTTGAACTTTGTTGATCTATATCGCGATTTATGAGAATTTATATTTATTGTTGGTGTGGACTCTGATTCTGCCGCATGGTGGTTGATGCTTTTACTATATATCAGGTGAGAACCATCTTAGTTTCATCTTGATTTGATAGGGACCCTACATTTTTATACGGCCCCCTTGAATGTTTTGAAGATCAGGTTTATACAAACTTCTTGTTTATCTATATTTACTTTTAGGATTTTGTATGACTGAATCCTGCTTCACTAGAGGCTCATAGCTTTTCTTCTTTACCCAGCGGATGTATTATAGCCAACGGGTTATGTATTTGCATGGCTTTGATATATACTTATATTAGATTGGAGGCTCCAGCTCTGTCTGCGTTTGTCTAATCTTGTGGGTTGCCCCTATACCCCTGGATACAGGTTCACCAGGCAAGCGTATATATGTTTTCTGTTTTAGTTTGGTTGTTGTTTTCCGTATGTGTTGTAATGTCTATATGTATCTCTCCAGGATATGTGTTGAAGTAATTATTGTTGTGCCTTTACAGATGTATAAATTATGAAATACTTATATAAACTTCTTTTTTTCTCTGTTTTTAAATATACCAGCACCTACCCAGTATCTGTCCTGAGGAAGCTAATATCTAGTGAAATGCGTCGACGACCAAGTTTGGGAGGCGATATTGGATCAAACCTTCTCTATTAAACATACTACTAAGTCAATTTTTTCTAATTTAGATCCAACCTTCATAACTGCATTCTTATTGGGTAACTGGTAACTGTGTCCATATAGGGTGTTGATTGTATGCTTTCTGTGTTTTTTAATCATGTTGTAATAAAAGTTATAATTTTTTAACCAGTTCTCCTCTCATTATGTGCCCACAAAGTGCACCTATTTTTTGAGTTTCTCAATCCTTTTATATATATCTCGGATGTTGGCATGGTGGGGGTCCTCCCTTCCTATCTCTGAGAGACCTTGTTAATGCAGTAGTACCATCCTGTATCTTGTTGCTATGCTCAGTCTTGTCACTGTGTAAGATTTTGTACACTGAACGGTCTTCAGCGACCTCAACTTCTTAGAAGAATATGGACACACAGGGGTTGATTTACTAAAACTGGAGCACACAGAATCTGGTGAAGCAGTGCATAGTAACCAATTAGCTTCTAACTTCAGTTTGTTCAATTAAGCTTTGACAATAAAACCTAGAAGCTGATTGGTTTCTATGCAGAGCTGCACCAGATTCTGTGTGCACCAGTTTTAGTAAATCTCCCTCCACAGACACACCAAATACTGACTATTCATGTCGTTATTTTTGAAGACATTCCCATTTTACACCATTTTTTCACAAAGTGCCTTTTGTACAGTGCTTTTTACATGGAAGCATTATTTTGCATTCTTTGCATTAAGGTAAAAAACCTTCTAGGTGCAGCTCCCCCCACAGCCCACCCCCCCCTTATACTTACATGAGCCCCATCTGGATCCAGCGATGTGCATGAGAGCAGTGGCCCTCCCAGGTCTATCTCTCCTCATTGGCTCACACATCAACGAGGGCCATTGCCTCCTGCTACTGCCAAGCACAGCCAGTGAGCCACTGAGGAGAGAGTGGGGCCAAGCCATGCTCTGTGTGTGAATTGGGTAACCTCACCCAACCAATCTCTGATAAATTCTGAGATGGTTTATATACCTCAGCTCCAGTAACTCTGTCTTTGTGTTGTTCCTTGATTACCATATGGAATAATGATTTGGCATCTCTACAGCGTGGTGTGCCGCCAACTTTCTTCATATTACTATGTAGCGGTGGCGAGCAGGAGGGAGCACCCAACATGGGGAATGATACTTTCACTTGGAGCTTTCGAGTTTGATGGCCCTTTTAATGTCTTGAAGTGTACAGAGAAGATGTCCTGAATTCCCCACGGTAAAGCTGTGTTTGAACGCTAAAGCGGCCAGTGATATTTTTCCAGTGCTTCATCATGTGACATCACATCACATGACCAAAGACGATAGATGCATCTGTAACAACTCAGTAGTGGGTGATCCAGCATGGTAGACTTTATAAATTGCCCAAAGCTCAGATCATTGCAGCTTGGTTACTTGTTTTTACAGTGAAACTACAGAGGTAAACCAATGGATTAAAAAAAAAAAAAGAGAGAGACCCAAATGAAAACTGAGTTTTCATGCAACAGGTGGGATAGTCTATAACAGCAAATATAGAAAAAACACAAATAAAAACAAGTATAGTTTTAAAAACCATAGTGCATTATCCTCCATACAGTATATCATCTAAAACTTACTGAAAATTGGTCCTACACTTGACCCTACAAGAAGCAAGTTGTGTCTCCAAGTCATAAGCATCATTAAAAGTCACCGTGTTTAAAAAGCATTAAACCGAGCAGACAGCACCTACTTGAAAAGATAAATGTGTACGGTGTATCTTGTTTCTTTTAATTTGGTATGCTGCACAAAAACATGTCTTTACCCCGTTATATTTCACTGTGACATTATGATCATAGAAATCAATTTTATGAAACAAAAAAAAAAAATCAATATATCTTGCGGATGAGAAAGACGTTTTTTCTTTTAATCTTTTAGATGCTGGCTTTGATTACAGTAAAGAGTGATTGATCGCTGCTTTGACAGCGTTTACAATTAAAGGTCACCGAGTCATTCCTTGACCCTTGCTGTAACTTAAGCCACTCTTATGACTGTTGATGTTGCAGGAATCAGAAAGCTGTCACACAACTTGCTAATAAATGCTACATAACTCACATATACAGGTGAGACGTTACCATTATATATGGCTCTCTGGGAAATTGGGTGATCCATTTTGTGAAAAACATTTTGCATATATATATATATATATATATATTTTTTTTTTACGACCAATTTTCAAATCCAATTATGTGGCGGCACTGACATTTACACATGAATGGATATTTAGTATGGCGTGCATCTATAATGGGGGAATTTGTTGCCCAAATAAAGGCAGCCACCTTCTTGGTGTAAAGGTAAGATGTGATTATGGAAAGGGCAGGATTACTTTCTGTAGAAAATTCTTACCTCCTGCACCCTGAAAAAAAGGGAGAAATAAGAAAACTATGTGTAGCACCCTCCTAGGTAGGTGCTAGGAAAGTTACATAAGTATAATGCCGCGTACACACGAGCGGACTTTACGGCAGACTTTGCCCGGCGGACTTTTCGACGGACTTTATGATGGACTTTCTGAATGAACAGACTTGCCTACACACAATCCACCAAAGTCCGTCAAATTCATACGTGATGACGTACGACCGGACTAAAACAAGGAAGTTCATAGCCAGTAGCCAATAGCTGCCCTAGCGTGGCTTTTTGTCCATCGAACTAGCATACAGACGAGCTGACTTTTCGACCGAACTCGATTTCGACGGATTGATTTAAAACATGTTTCAAATCTAAGTCCAACTTTTGAGAAAACAAAGTCCGCTGGAGCCCACACACGATCGAATTGTCCGACGAAATCCCGTCCGCCGGGCAAAGTCTGCCGTAAAGTCCACTCGTGTGTACGTGGCATTAGTGTATGTTTTTGTTGGGTAAATATAGTTGCCACTCTGTGAGCAGTGTGGCTATAATTCTGGGTAAGGTAAAAGCATAGTTTGGCTCACTGTACCCAATAAACTGTGATTGTTTAGTTAGGCCTAATCTGTATGCTCTACTGCTGCCAGTCTGCTGGATAGCTCCCTCTGTACCCTGGTAACTTGAGAAGTATCTGGATGATAAGTGTGGAGCTATGCAGATGGCAGCATGAATAATGATACAGCCCCAGCCTATACCAGAGAGAGGCTCTAAAGCAGGGGTCTCAAACTGGCGGCCCTCCAGCTGTTGCGAAACTACAAGTCCCATCATGCCTTTGCCTGCAGGAGTCATGCTTGTAACTATCAGCCTTGCAATGCCTCATGGGACTTGTAGTTTCGCAACAGCTGGAGGGCCGCCAGTTTGAGACCCCTGCTCTAAAGGCATGCTGGGAGACTGTATTTTATCTGAGAACACACAGAGCTCTGAGTCCCAGAGTGGAGGAGTCCAGCCGGAGGGGGGCACAAGCTTCAGCGAGGAGGCCTTAGGTAGGTGACTTGAGGGAGGAATGCTGAGACTCAGGTGCTTGGAAGAAGCTGACTGCCATAGATCTGTCTGATATAATTGGAGGGCATCTTTTGGAAGATTGGAAGGAGGCATCATCTGCCCTTGGGCTTTGTAAGTACAGACATTGCAAGATCTTGGGGACCTTGTGCTTTAGCTATCCCTCTGGCACCTTGTTATAGTCAGCTGTGTGTCTGTTAAAGGAAGCATTGGTTGGTGTTCTAAATAGCTCTGTCCAGACATTTTCCTATTTAAAGGGACTTTGCTCTATTGGCTCTAATTACTACTTAAGCTGAAATCTACTGTTTGTTTCAAGCCCAGACTTCATCATAGCTTGTCCTAAAGGAAAAACCAAGTCCTCAGTTGTACATAGTTCTTATGTTTGGAGTATCCCACCACTTCCCTCAACCCTATCCTAGTTCTCCAAAAATAAAAAAAAACACACAAAAACAACATCCCCTAGACTGGTCCTTGAAGAAAGAGTGACTGAGCCTGTTGTGTGCCTGGCTGCGGGGGCAAAGGTTTGGGAAGACCTGGACAGTATTCCTGCGGCTCCTACAGGAGTAGCGCTACATACGTTTCCCACCAACCTGCTCTTAAACCTTCTGTATTTTGATTCAATCTTACTTTTACTAGTAACGTTTTCATAAGCAAGATTTATAAAGAGTAGAAAGGCACAAAGGTGGAAGAATCAAGTCTTCAAAAATGAAAAACTGTACACATCAAAAAGTTGCATAGAAACACAATCAATGATGATGGGCAAGAGATATCAGCACTACTATCTCAGCTCATGAAGGAGGAAATTAGAAAAGCCCAACCCAACTAGGTTAGTGGGGTGCTACTTTCTTTTAGAAGCATGGTGAACAGTACTACTATTCGATAGGTAGATTCATCAACTCAGACTTGCTGTAGTAAAAAAAAATTCTATGACTCTGAATTACTTACCCAAATCTGCTGTAGTATGACCATCCATGGCATGTCTTCCAATAATAGAGAGCAGTGATTACTAGCTCTGTTGAGCGAATCGGTCTTGCTGTTTTTATGACTTCATGACGACAGCACTTTAAAAATAGAAGACCCTTAAGGAGCTTTGATAGACATTTTTGAGAGCCAATTGGCAGTATCTATGTCATCAGGAAGCAATGTTAATACCCTCCTAAATTACAGATCAGAAGAAAGGATAATTGGGCCCTGGCTTGTCAAGTGATCATGGGTTCTGGTAAGACATTGAACAGTTATAAAGACCTTATCTAAAGGCAGAAGGGACAGGAAGGGAAAATGTGTTTTATTTTCATTGGCCAGAGATACCACACTACACATTCACCCTTTTGAGAGTGCTGTCATTGCCAACATAGGGCAAGAGTTAGAAAGAGTGGATGGTTGCACACCTCTGCATCCCCTTGTCTTAGCATGCACAGCTACACCAGATTTTGCACTATCCAGTTTTAGTGAATCAACACCAATACATCTTTGTCTCTCCATGCAGAGAGGGGAAAAAAGTGAGTATAAATAAATAAATATTAAAAAATTTAATAAAATATTAAGAAAAAATAGCTAGATCAAGGTTCTAAGTCAGTGCAAGGGTCAAAGGTCAGTATATATATATATATATATATATATATATATATATATATATATATATTTTTTTTTTTTTTTCTTTTGATTTGTTTTTTTGTTTTAATTAATTTTAGTGTCAGTGTATTTTAGAAATAAAAAGCAAAATGCGTACTATTGTTTCTGGGCTGTACTACGGGCACAAATAACATACAAATACAGTGCCTTGCAAAAGTATTCGGCCCCCTTGAACTTTTCAACCTTTTGCCACATTTCAGGCTTCAAACATAAAGATATAAAATTTTAATTTTTTGTGAAGAATCACCAACAAGTGGGACACAATTGTGAAGTGTAATGCCGCGTACACACGAGCGGACTTTACGGCGGACTTTGCCCGGCGGACTGGATTTCGTCGGACAATTCGATGTGTGTGGGCTCCAGCGGACTTTGTTTTCTCAAAAGTTGGACGGACTTATGCCGCGTACACACGGTCGGACTTTCCGGCATACTTGGTCCGGCGGACCAGAGTGTGCCGGACAATCCGCCCGTGTGTGGGCGGCGGCGGACTTTTCCGCTGACTTTTTCCCAAAAGCCCGCCGGACCTAGATTTGAAAAAAGTTTTAAATCTTTCCGTCGGACTCAGTTTCGGGCGGAAAGTCCGCTCGTGTGTGTGCTGGTCCGACGGAAAGCCCGCTCGTGTGTAGGCTGGTCCGACGGACCAGATACGACATGAGGGCAGGGTATTGCATCTCGCGCTCGCTGCAATAGGAAAAACAAATCTTCCTATTGCGGCGAGCGCGGGGCATACCAGGCCCTTAGGTCTGGTATGGATTATAAAGGGAACCCCGCTACGCCGAAAAAACGGCGTGGGGGTCCCCCCTAAAATCCATACCAGACCCCGATCCGAGCACGCAGCCTGGCCGGTCAGGAAAGGGGGTGGGGACGAGCGAGCGCCCCCCCTCCTGAACTGTACCAGACCGCATGCCCTCAACATGGGGGGTGGGTGCTTTGGGGGATGCTGGCACCCCTGCGGGGCCCCCCCCACCCCAAAGCACCTTGTCCCCATGTTGATGAGGACAAGGGCCTCTTCCCGACAACCCTGGCCGTTGGTTGTCGGGGTCTGCGGGCGGGGGGCTTATCGGAATCTGGGAGCCCCTTTTAATAAGGGGCCCCCAGATCCCGGCCCCCCACCCTATGTGAATGAGTATGGGGTACATGGTACCCCTACCCATTCACCTAGGGAAAAAGTGTAAGTAATAAAACACACTACACAGGTTTTTAAAATATTTTATTAAACAGCTCCGGGGGGAGATCTTCCTCCGGCTTCGGGGGTCTTCTTCCGGCTTCGGGGGTCCCTCCGCTTCATCTTCTCCCGGCGTCCGGTTGGTTCTTCTCCGCTCTCTTCTCCCGGTGTTCCAGTTCTTCGGCCGGCTCCTCTGCTGTCTTCAGGTAGCTCTCTTGCCAGCAGAGGTCCGGACTTCTGGGCTTCTGGGCTTCTTGTCTTCTTGTCTTCTCTTCCCCAGATGTTGACACGACGCTCTCTCCTGCTGGACTGCTCTCAGAGGGCTGCGTTGTGACTTATATAGGCGGAGACCCCTTTTGATGTCACAGTCCCTGGGCATGCTGGGACTGTGACGTTTTAGGGGGCGTGGTCAACATCACCCAGTGACCACGCCCCCTAAAACGTCACAGTCCCAGCATGCCCAGGGACTGTGACATCAAAAGGGGGCGGGGTCTCTGCCTATATAAGTCACAACGCAGCCCTCGGAGAGCAGTCCAGCAGGAGAGAGCGTCGTGTCAACATCTGGGGAAGAGAAGACAAGAAGCCCAGAAGTCCGGACCTCTGCTGGCAAGAGAGCTACCTGAAGACAGCAGAGGAGCCAGCCGAAGAACTGGAACACCGGGAGAAGAGAGCGGAGAAGAACCAACCGGACGTCGGGAGAAGATGAAGCGGAGGGACCCCCGAAGCCGGAAGAAGACCCCCGAAGCCGGAGGAAGATCCCCCCCCCCCGGAGCTGTTTAATAAAATATTTTAAAAACCTGTGTAGTGTGTTTTATTACTTACACTTTTTCCCTAGGTGAATGGGTAGGGGTACCATGTACCCCATACTCATTCACATAGGGTGGGGGCCGGGATCTGGGGGCCCCTTATTAAAAGGGGCTCCCAGATTCCGATAAGCCCCCCGCCCGCAGACCCCGACAACCAACGGCCAGGGTTGTCGGGAAGAGGCCCTTGTCCTCATCAACATGGGGACAAGGTGCTTTGGGGTGGGGGGGCCCCGCAGGGCGATGAAACCAAAATCAAACTTTTTGGCCACAATGCAAAACGATATGTTTGGCGTAAAAGCAACACAGCTCATCACCCTCAACACACCATCCCCACTGTCAATCATGGTGGTGGCAGCATCATGGTTTGGGCCTGCTTTTCTTCAGCAGGGACAGGGAAGATGGTTACAATTGAGGGGAAGATGGATACAGCCAAATACAGGACCATTCTGGATGAAAACCTGTTGGAGTCTGCAAAAGACCTGAAACTGGGACGGAGATTTATCTTCCAACAAGACAATGATCCCAAACATACAGCAAAATCTACAAAGGAATGGTTCACAAATAAACGTATCCAGGTGTTAGAATGGCCAAGTCAAAGTCCAGACCTGAATCCAATCGACAATCTGTGGAAAGAGCTGAAAACTGCTGTTCACAAACGCTCTCCATCCAACCTCACTGAGCTTGAGCTGTTTTGCAAGGAAGAATGGGCAAGAATTTCAGTCTCTCGATGTGCAAAACTGATAGAGACATACCCCAAGCGACTTGCAGCTGTAATCGCAGCAAAAGGTGGCTCTACAAAGTATTAACGCAAGGGGGCCGAATAATTTTGCACGCCACACTTTTCATTTTTTTATTAGTTAAAAAAGTTTCAACAATCCAATAGATTTTGTTCCACTTCACAATTGTGTCCCACTTGTTGGTGATTCTTCACAAAAAATAAAAATTTTATATCTTTATGTTTGAAGCCTGAAATGTGGCAAAAGGTTGAAAAGTTCAAGGGGGCCGAATACTTTCGCAAGGCACTGTATGTGGTATCGCTGTGATCATCAGGAACAGGAGAACTTATTTTGGGTTGTTTTTTCGTGCTAGGTTATGGTAGTTACAAGAAATATTCAGCTAAAATATATTTTATTAGAGGATTACCTGTAGGTAAAAGTGGTATGTAAGGGTTTACAACCACTTTAACCACTTACCGACCGGGCCACAACCGAAAGACAGCTACAGCGCGGTCGGCTAATTCTGGGAAGGCATCCATGGACATCCTCCGAGAATGTTGCTCTCGCGCACCCCCTGGGGCGGAAGACCCGGTGCAGCACGGATCGCGGTAAATGGCTGCTTGTAGCGGCCGTTTACCACGTGATCGCTCCGTCGAATTACTTGTAAACAAACCGGCGTCATGACATGACGCCGGTTCCTCCCTCCCCTCTCTGTACCAAACTGTACAGTGCCAGGGGAGAGGTTGTTTTTAGCAGCGCTGTGGGCTGGATCTGTAGTGCCCACAGCGCTGCTCTGTGCCCATACTGTGCAATACTCTGCAATTATGTGTAATAATTTGCAGTACTCTGCAATAATGTACAATACTCTGCAGTACTCTGCAATAATGTTCAATACTCTGCAATAATGTGCAATACTCTGCCAATACCCTGCAATACCCTGCAATACTCTGCAATACCCTGCAATACCCTGCAATACTCTGCAATACCCTGCAATACTCTGCCAATACTCGCCAATGCAGGCCCCTCCCTCTTGCTGAGTGTCCCCACAGCAAGCAGTTTGCAATAGGAGCACCGAGCCGAGCTGCAGCTCTGTCTGTCCATTCAGACACGGAGCTGCCGTTCGGCCCCATCCCCTCTCTCTCCTGATTGGCTAACTGATTTTGATTGACAGCAGTGGAAGCCAATGGCGCCGCTGCTGTGTCTCAGCCAATCAGGAGGGAGCGTCCTGGGCGATCGTGGGACTCGTGGACATCGCTGGATTGAGATGGGCTCAGGTAAGTATTTAGGGGGCTGGGGAGGCTGCTGCACACAGAAGGCTTTTTATCTTAATGCATAGAATACATTAAGATAAAAAAAACTTCTGCCTTTGCAACTCCTTTAAGAGACTTGGAAATGCGGACATGCCCAAGTTTCCGGATATGCACAAGAAAATTGGTAGAAGGTGCATTAAGCTTGCAGTGTTATTATTTCTCAATGGCAGCCTGAACACAGGTGGCATTTGTGCATTTTGTCACGCATTTTGTCACGCCTTTACTGCTTATGTGTCATCAAATGAGCTTAGTTCAGTGCCAAAAATTGCCACTTGAGCTTTTTTGGTGCGTTTGTTGCGCAGCAGGCAGCTCATTCAAGTCAATGCCAAATCATGCGCCATGCAAAACCTGACATGTCGTGTCGCTGTGAGGGCTGGCTCACACCAGAGCATGGCGCAGGTAAAGAATGTTTCCCACACCGTGATCAAACGCACTGCCCCTGCGATCTGCATGCAGTGTTAATATAAATTTAACGCCACCCCAAAGGCAGATCACAATCACAGTGCATTTTGCAGGTACCATCTCGCATGGTACCGCAGTACCATGAGATTTGTTGCAGCACATTTTTTTTGTTTCACAATATTCTGCGTTATCACTTTTTTGATCATGTTACGGTGCTATTGCAGCCCATTCAAATGAATGGGCTGTAAAATCACACCGCATGGGTGTCGCATTCCTGTGCGATTCATTTGAACGGGCAGAAATCCCAGTGTGAACCAGCCACGAATACAGACTTACAAATCCACATTTGCCAGTTCACCGTTAAATAATCAGCACATCTACTCCAAAAATGGCAATAGATTTTAATGTTACTTACTGACAGTTATTGATCTCTATTAGTGAATAATTATGGAAAATTGTTGACATTGTATTCCGCTCACTTAAAGCCTCAGATATCGTACATTGTGATTCCGATTGCTCCGGAAAGCGTACTTAATTTCCTGGTAGGAGTGCAGTTGTATTCGCTTAATTTCCCTGTGACAGGATGTCAGCGCAAGACAAAGAGACGCAGCTACAAATGTCACCCGGCCAGGATTTCACATGTATGTATGCAGAGGTGACAGCAGTAATCACATCATTGCTTACATATGAATTATCCAATAATTCCGTAATAACGGCAATTGTGTGATTTGTACAGCGTTTTAATGCCAACTACCTGATTAGGTCTATTAAGTATTGTTTACCATTCCACTTTGATTTAATTTATTTTTTTCTTGTTATTTTTACCTGCTTGATAGCTAAATGCAGCCATGCCCCCGTAGGGGTTGCTATATGTAGTGGTTCACCTGTCACCCCGCCCAGCCAGATATCCATCTCTCAGTCACTCAGAGGCATAGAACAGTCCATAGCTTTGTTTTGTTTTTTTTTATTTGAGGGGATTAAACTTGGATGGGAAATTGGGAATTATGGGATGCCCAGGAATATTCCGTGCAAACTTAGTTACATAGTTACATAGTAGGTGAGGTTGAAATCCATCAAGTCCAGCCTATGCGTGTGATTATATGTCAGTATTACATTGTATATCCCTGTATGTTGTGGTCATTCAGGTGCTTATCTAATAGTTTTTTGAAACTATCGATGCCCCCCGCTGAGACCACCGCCTGTGGAAGGGAATTCCACATCCTTGCCGCTCTTACAGTAAAGAAACCTCTACTTAGTTTAAGATTAAACCTCTTTTCTTCTAATTTTAATAAGTGGCCACCAGTCTTGTTAAACTCCCTTCTGCAAAAAAGTTTTATCCCTATTGTGGGGTCACCAGTACGGTATTTGTAAATTGAAATCATATTCCCTCTCAAGCGTCTCTTCTCCAGAGAGAATAAGTTCAGTGCTCGCAACCTTTCCTCATAACTAAGATCCTCCAGACCCTTTATTAGCTTAGTTGCCCTTCTTTGTACTCGCTCCATTTCCAGTACATCCTTCCTGAGGACTGGTGCCCAGAACTGGACAGCATACTCTAGGTGCAGCCGGACCAGAGTCTTGTAGAGCGGGAGAATTATCGTTTTATCTCTGGAGTTGATCCCCTTTTTAATGAATGCCAATATTCTGTTTACTTTGTTAGCAGCAGCTTGGCATTGCCTGCCATTGCTGAGCCTATCATCTACTAGGACCCCCAGGTCCTTTTCCATCCTAGATTCCCCCAGAGGTTCTCCCCCCAGTGTATAGATTGCATTCATATTTTTGCCACCCAAATGCATTATTTTACACTTTTCTACATTAAACCTCATTTGCCATGTAGTCGCCCACCCCATTCATTTGTTCAGATCTCTTTGCAAGGTTTCCACATCCTGCGGAGAAGTTATTGCCCTGCTATTGCTTAGCGTTGTATCGTCCGCAAATACAGAGATTGAACTGTTTATCCCATCCTCGAGGTCATTTATGAACAAATTAAATAGGATTGGTCCCAGCACAGAACCCTGGGGGACCCCACTACCCACCCCTGACCATTCTGAGTACTCCCCATTTATCACCACCCTCTGAACTCGCCCTTGTAGCCAGTTTTCAGTTGCTTGGGACTTCTATATAGACAGAAGGTTTCCTTCATTTATGGAACCTAGGAAAAGTGGAGGAAGTGGAGGCTGCAGCCAAGGTAATTGGGTATCTTAACTCTTGTTCTTTGAGGGGGGGGGGGGGGGGTGGAGGGAGGGGGAAGGGGGAGGAGGACGTTTTTTCTTCTTTTCTTTCCTTTTGTTTCCTCCAGTCTCTAAAAAATTGTTATTAGTTTTTGGTGTTGTTTTTCAGGATGAAATGTAACGTATAGTGATTTATTCTTTGTTTTTTGGTTTGCATTTATTAATATGAAAGAAAAAAACGAATTGATAATAATGAAATGTGATATTGTTAATGTTTGTAAATGCAGATATATGAAATAAAAAGTATTAAAAAAAAAATACTGCCTATTTATCACTAACCTCTGAACTCGCCCTTGTAGCCAGTTTTCAGTTGCTTGGGACTTCTATATACACTCCAGTGTATACACTCCAATCTTCTCTCCAGCACAAACACTTGCTGCACACCGTTCCTCCTCCAGAACTTCCTGCAGACTGTTACTCCTCCGCACTAGCTAGCACCGCATTTTTAGGCCTGACACTACTTCAGCCAGGCCTCAATCAACTGCATTTTGCAGGCAGAGACCTCGGGCCCCTGTGGTGTAGAAATAGTTCAGGTGCTAGCTGTAGAGTTGCCACCTCATCCCTTTAAACCCGAACACATATGAATTACACAGGCTCTGAGGCTGATTAAATGTAGATAAGGCACCAAGTGAGTTTAATTACCACCTTAATCAGCCACAGAACCCTTGTAATTAATATGTGTTCGGGTTTAAAGGGATGAGGTGGCAACCATAGCTAGTTGTTCACTCACCAGCCCTCCCGGCTGCGACCAGTAGTCCTCCCTGGAAACTCATAGCAGTGTTCTCTCCTGCTGTCCTCTCATTGTTCTCTCATGTGCCTCTCCTTCCAGGATCTTACCACTCCTTCTGGATGCACCTGAGCCCCAGCCCAGGGTCACCCCCCCCCCCCAGGCTGGGGAGCTCCCCGTGGGCCCCTGACAGCCTCCACACTCTCTAACTCTAGCTCTTCCACCCAACAATTCCTCCCCAGCTAGGCTGACCCCAGGTATTTAAGGAGGCCTTCCAGGTTGGGGATTAGTCAGAGCTCCCTAAAACACCCCAGGCAGCTCCACCTCTCCTGCTCTCCTTCCAGATCTTTCTAGCAAGCTCTAGAAAGAAGAGGGAGGTGTCAGTGATGCTGCCTGTGAGTCACCAGCTGCTACCCTGAGCCACTCCCTGCCCAGAATGAAAACACACAGTCCTAGCAACAAGCTGCTTAAATTTACCTACTCTGCCAAAAAATCCTCACTCTAGCACCTACATTGGGGATGGAAAGTATTCAGACCCCCTTAAATTTTTCACTCTTTGTTATATTGCAGCCATTTGCTAAAATCATTTAAGTTCATTTTTTTCCTCATTAATGTACACACAGCACCCCATATTGACAGAAAAACACAGAATTGTTGACATTTATGCAGATTTATTAAAAAAGAAAAACTGAAATATCACATGGTCCTAAGTATTCAGACCCTTTGCTCAGTATTTAGCAGAAGCACCCTTTTGATCTAATACAGCCATGAGTCTTTTTGGGAAAGATGCAACACGTTTTTCACACCTGGATTTGGGTATCCTCTGCCATTCCTCCTTGCAGATCCTCTCCAGTTCTGTCAGGTTTGATGGTAAACGTTGATGGACAACCATTTTTAGGTCTCTCCAGAGATGCTCAATTGGGTTTAAGTCAGGGCTCTGGCTGGGCCATTCAAGAACAGTCACGGAGTTGTTGTGAAGCCACTCCTTCATTATTTTAGCTGTGTGCTTAGGGTCATTGTATTGTTGGAAGGTAAATCTTTAGCCCAGTCTGAGGTCCTGAGCACTCTGGAGAAGGTTTTTGTCCAGGATATCCCTGTACTTGACCGCATTCATCTTTCCCTCGATTGCAACCAGTCGTCCTGTCTCTGCAGCTGAAAAACACCCCCACAGCATGATGCTGCCACCACCATGCTTCACTGTTGGATCTGTATTGGACAGGTGATGAGCAGTGCCTGGTTTTCTCCACACATACCGCTTAGAATTAAGGCCAAAAAGTTCTATCTTGGTCTCATCAGACCAGAGAATCTTATTTCTCACCATCTTGGAGTCCTTCATGTGTTTTTTAGCAAACTCCATGCTGGCTTTCATGTGTTTTGCACTGAGGAGAGGCTTCCGTCAGGCCACTCTGCCATAAAGCCCCGACTGGTGGAGGGCAGCAGTGATGGTTGACTTTCTGCAACTTTTTCCCATCTCCCAACTGCATTTCTGGAGCTCAGCCACAGTGATCTTTGGGTTCTTCTTTACCTCTCTCGCCAAGGCTCTTCTCCCATGATAGCTCAGTTTGGCCGGATGGCCAGCTTTAGGAAGGGTTCTGGTCATCCCAAATGTCTTCCATTTAAGGATTATGGAGGCCACTGTGCTCTTAGGAACCTTAAGTGCAGCAGAATTTTTTTGTAACCTTGGCCAGATCTGTGCCTTGCCACAATTCTGTCTCTGAGCTCTTCAGGCAGTTCCTTTGACCTCATGATTCTCATTTGCTCTGACGTGCACTGTGAGCTGTAAGGTCTTATATAGACAGGTGTGTGGCATTCCTAATCAAGTCCAATCAGTATAATCAAACACAGCTAGACTTAAATGAAGGTGTAGAAGCATCTCAAGGATGATCAGAAGAAATGGACAGCACCTGAGTTAAATATATGAGTGCAAAGCACAGCAAAGGGTCTGAATACTTAGGACCATGTGATATTTCAGTTTTTCTTTTTTAAGGCCCCTTTCACACTGGGGCGGTTTGCAGGCGCTATTGCGCTAAAAATAGCGCCTGCAAACCGACCCGAAACAGCCGCTGCTGTCTCTCCAGTGTGAAAGCCCAGAGGGCCTTCCACACTGGAGCGGTGCGCTAGCAGGACGGGAAAAAAGCCCTGCTAGCAGCATCTTCGGAGCGGTGAAGGAGCGGTGTATACACCGCTCCTTCACCGCTCCTGCCCATTGAAATCAATAGGACAGCATGGCTATACCGCCGCTAGCGGCCGAATACCGACAGTAAAGCGCCGCTATTGTTACCGCCGACGCCACCCCCCCCCCCCCAGTGTGAAAGGGGCCTAATAAAACTGCAAAAATGTCAACAATTCTGTGTTTTTCTGTCAATATGGGGTGCTGTGTGTACATTAATGAGGAAAAAAATGAACTAAAATGATTTTAGCAAATGGCTGCAATATAACAAAGAGTGAAAAATTTAAGGGGGTCTGAATACTTTCCATCCCCACTGTACCTAACTAGAGGGTGCTACACTATTGTCATTAACCACTTCAATACCAGGCACTTTTTTTCCCTTCCTGCCCAGGACAGGTTTCAGCGGTGTCACACTTTGAATGACAATTGCACGGTCATGCAACACTGTAAACTAAATTATAGGAGAAAGTAGGGCCAAAGCTGCTTTGGCCTTACCTCTCCTGTGGATCACAGGAGTGCACTTAGTTCTGCACATCTGTGACCCTTATTCAACTGACAGCGGGCTAAAGCCTGCGGTCAGCTAATTTCACTCAGCCGGTCCAAACTTTGGAGAGATGCTGACTTTTTTGGACAGAGGATGGTGCCAGCAAGGCAGAGGATGGTGTCAGTAGGGCAGAGATTGGTGTCAGTAGGGAAGAGATTATTGTCAGTAGGGCATAGATTGGTGCCAGTAGGGCAGTGGACGTGCCAGTTATTTTTTCATTTTTATTATTATTTTCTTCATGAAGAATCGTTCTTGCCAAACCAATCTATTAACCTTCTATGAGGAGGTGAGTTGCCATCTAGATAAAGGAAGGCCCGTAGACGTGGTGTATCTGGATTTTGCAAAATCATTTGACACAGTTACATACAGTGGCTTGCGAAAGTATTCGGCCCCCTTGAACTTTTCAACCTTTTGCCACATTTCAGGCTTCAAACATAAAGATATAAAATTTTTATTTTTTGGGAAGAATCACCAACAAGTGGGACACAATTGTGAAGTGGAACGAAATCTTTTGGATTTTTGAAACTTTTTTAACTAATAATAAAATGAAAAGTGGGGCGTGCAAAATTATTCGGCCCCCTTGCGTTAATACTTTGTAGAGCCACCTTTTGCTGCGATTACAGCTGCAAGTCGCTTGGGGTATGTCTCTATCAGTTTTGCACATCGAGAGACTGAAATTCTTGCCCATTCTTCCTTGCAAAACAGCTGGAGCTCAGTGAGGTTGGATGGAGAGCGTTTGTGAACAGCAGTTTTCAGCTCTTTCCACAGATTCTCAATTGGATTCAGGTCTGGACTTTGACTTGGCCATTCTAACACCTGGATACGTTTATTTGTGAACCATTCCTTTGTAGATTTTGCTGTATGTTTGGGATCATTGTCTTGTTGGAAGATAAATCTTCGTCCCAGTTTCAGGTCTTTTGCAGACTCCAACAGGTTTTCATCCAGAATGGTCCTGTATTTGGCTGCATCCATCTTCCCCTCAATTTTAACCATCTTCCCTGTCCTTGCTGAAGAAAAGCAGGCCCAAACCATGATGCTGACACCACCATGTTTGACAGTGGGGATGGTGTGTTGAGTGTGATGAGCTGTGTTGCTTTTACGCCAAACATATCGTTTTGCATTGTGGCCAAAAAAGTTCGATTTTGGTTTAATCGGACCAGAGCACCTTCTTCCACATGTTTGGTGTGTCTCCCAGGTGGCTTGTGGCAAACTTTAGACGAGACTTTTTATGGATATCTTTGAGAAATGGCTTTCTTCTTGCCACTCTTCCACAAAGGCCAGATTTGTGCAGTGTACGACTGATTGTTGTCCTATGGACAGACTCTCCCACCTCAGCTGTAGTTCTCTGCAGTTCATCCAGAGTGATCATGGGCCTCTTGGCTGCATCTCTGATCAGTCTTCTCCTTGTCTGAGCTGAAAGTTTAGAGGGACAGCCAGGTCTTGGTAGATTTGCAGTGGTCTGATACTCCTTCCATTTCAAAATGATCGCTTGCACAGTGCTCCTTGGGATGTTTAAAGCTTGGGAAATCTTTTTGTATCCAAATCCGGCTTTAAAATTCTCCACAACAGTATTACGGACCTGCCTGGTGTGTTCCTTGGTCTTCATGATGCTCTCTGCGCTTTCAACAGAACCCTGAGACTATCACAGAGCAGGTGCATTTATACAGAGACTTGATTACACACAGGTGGATTCTATTTATGACCATCAGTCATTTAGGACAACATTGGATCATTCAGAGATCCTCGCTGAGCTTCTGGAGTGAGTTTTCTGCACTGAAAGTAAAGGGGCCGAATAATTTTGCACGCACCACTTTTCAGTTTTTTAATTGCTAAAAAAGTTTAAAATATCCAATAGATTTCGTTCCACTTCACAATTGTGTCCCACTTGTTGGTGATTCTTCACAAAAAATTTAAATTTTATATCTTTATGTTTGAAGCCTGAAATGTAGCAAAAGGTTGAAAAGTTCAAGGGGGCCGAATACTTTTGCAAGCCACTGTACATAAGCGTTTACTGTACAAAATAAGGTCCGTTGGCATGGACCATAGGGTGAGCACATGAACTGAAAACTGGCTACAAGGGCGAGTTCAGAGGGGGAGATCAGTACTCAGAATGGTCAGGAGTGGGTAGTGGAGTTCCCCAGGGTTCTGTGCTGGGACCAATCCTGTTTAATTTGTTCATAAACGACCTGGAGGATGGGATAAACAGTTCAATCTCTGTATTTGCGGACGATACTAAGCTAAGCAGGGCAATAACTTCTCCGCAGGATGTGGAAACCTTGCAAAAAGATCTGAACAAATTAATGGGGTGGGCGACTACATGGCAAATGAGGTTCAATGTAGAAAAGTGTAAAATAATGTATTTGGGTGGCAAAAAAATATGAATGCAATCTATACACTGGGGGGAGAACCTCTGGGGGAATCTAGAATGGAAAAGGACCTGGGGGTCCTAGTAGATGATAGGCTCAGAAATGTGTTTGCAATGCCAGGCTGCAAACAGAAAATTTGGCATGCATTAAAAAGGGGATTAATTCCAGAGATGAAACGATAATTCTCCCTCTCTATAAGACTCTGGTCCGGCCGCACCTAGAGTATGCTCTCCAGTTCTGGGCATCAGTCTTCAGGAAGGATGTACTGGAAATCTAGCGAGTACAAAGAAGGGCAACAAAGCTAATAAAGGGTCTGGAGGATATTCGTTATGAGGAAAGAAACATAGTGAATGAGTCCATTTACACCTACACCTGTGCAATGTGCATTATCATACAAGCTGTAT